>VRLP01004623.1:0-7500 GCA_009660295.1 Lophius piscatorius
AGTTGGCAATTTATAAAAGCAGGAAAAACAGGATGGAAAACGGTTTAGCTGAAACCCTGCTGCCAATGTTTGTGTCCTTGGTGAGAGCAAGAGTAAAAATTGATTTCAATTTTTACTCACTCATGAAAAATGTCCAAGAGTTTTCATCTCAGTGGTGTTCAAATGATGCTGTTTGTTCTGTGGTGGAGGGGAAGCTGAAATTCAACCCTGTATTTTCATAAATTTTGAGACTATACAATGAGTCTCAGTTCACACAAAAAATGACTATGGCATACTGTCCTGTTAAATAGTATAATAAAGCTATTTTTTATATCAAATCTCTCTCTCTCTCGCTTTTTCGCTCTTTCCCTCTTTCTCATTCTCTCTCTCTCTCTCTCTCTCTTTCTCTCTCTCTTTTTCTCGCTCTCTTTCTCCCTCGCTTTCGCTCTCTCTCTGTCTCACTCTCTCTCTTTCTCTCCCGCTCTCTCTCTTGCTCTCTCACTCTCTCCCACTCTTTTTCGATCTCTTTCACTCTTGCTTTCTCTCTGTCTGTCTCTCTCCTTCGCTTTCTCTCTCTCGCTCTCTCCCACTCTCCTCTCTCTCTCTCTCTCTCTGTCTCTCTCTCTCTCTCTGTCTCTCTCTCTCGTTCCCTCTCTCTCTCTCTCTCGCTATCTTTCTGTCTATGTCTGTTTCTTTCTTTTTATGTCTTTCTCTCTCTTTATGTCTTTCTCTCTCTCTCTCTCCCACTCTCCCTCTCTCTCTCTCTCTCTCCCTCTCTCTCCCTCTGTAGGTCTGGGGTCAGGAGGTGCCCATGAACTGTGTGATCAAGAGGGAGCAGGAGAAATGTATGGAGATGATGGCCTCCGAGGATCTCGGGGCTTATCCAGAGTTGGGTAGGTGAAAGTCTGTTCCCAGCTTTTAATCTCTTCTCCTCCTGCTAACTACTATTTTGGGAACAATTAAAAATCTGTAAAGAACAAACAAAAACCCAGACCAAGAATATCTTCAGGGAAATCTAAAAAGTGGAGTAAACCCGACCCCCACAGTCTCCTGATTCTTCATCAGGCCCATCCTCCTCTTATTCTTCTGTAGGTCGTGTTCAGCCTCATCCTCTGCCTGGAGGTTCAACGACATAACTAAAGAGATAGAGAGAGATATCATCTTTCCTTCATAACATGATGTCTATATTGTTACCGAACAGGTTTTGTGGTTTATGTTGAGTTCTCTTATTTTGAAGGAGGAAGGAGGAAGTTGAGTTGGCCGGTATGTTGTCAGTGTTCGGCTTAGGTGAGAAAATAAAGTACGAGCAGTCGTCCTGATAGAGACATAATGTCCGCCCGTTCACAGTTACGTAGTAAAAAACATAAAATAACAGTAAATTACAATCATTTTAGACTTTTAAGCTAGAAACTTACATTCTTTCAAAATTATTTTATTTTTAGCAACAGATAAACTTTGTGTATTTGCTGAGGTTGATTCCACGTGTTTTTGTTGTAAGAAAACGTATTTGATGATGAATATCGTGACGTTTCCTGTGTACTTAAAGAAAACTTTCATTTCTGACTTACACAAATAAAAATAAGAAGTTAAAAAAGGAAAAGTTCCGTTTACATACGTCCAGTCTCTGACTCCAGTCTGCCCCTCCCCCTTGTGTCCTCAGGTTGTCCGTGGATGTGGGACAACCTGACCTGCTGGCAGCCTGCCAGGATCGGAGATGTGGTCGAAGTCAACTGTCCAGAACTTTTCTCTCAGTTCATCAGTGAGGAAGACTACGGTAAGTGAGGAAGAACTCACTCTGTTTTTTTTGTTTTTTTTAAATTGGACTGTCTCCTTGCTGTTGTGGGTAAACGGCACTTGCGGGCTGTGGGGGGGGAAGCCGGAGAACCCGGGGAGAACCCACGCGGGGGGGGATATATCCAGACCCCCCTCAGAGAGGTGGATGTCTCAGGCTCTGCTCCTCCACCTTCTCTGACTCTGTAAATAAGTTTCCCCTGGTGTTTTCCACAGAGGTGGGGAAGGTGAGTCGGAACTGCACCGAGTTCGGCTGGTCGGAGACCTTCCCTCATTACATCGACGCCTGCATGTACGAGGAGGGGAACAGCAGCCACACGGTTGGTACCGCTCCGGGTCGGGTGGTCCGGTTGTTTCGGGGAGGCTTTCACAGCAGAACCGGTCTGAGGTTCGGTTTGTGCTGCTTGTGTTTTTCGTTGCAGGACATGTACTACGTGTCGGTGAAGGCTCTGTACACCGTGGGCTACAGCACCTCTTTGGTCTCCCTCACCATCGCCATGGTCATCCTCTGCAGGTTCAGGTGAGACACCTTCATCAGACAGACACCGGGGAGGAATCCTGCTTAACTTTATTTATTCCAGTTCATTCATCCACAGATGAATGAACTCCTAACACACCAAATATCCAACTTCCACTTTCCGAAAAAGCATCTAACGGTGAAAATCCAGGTTTTAGTGATGGGTTCTGTGGCCAATTCAGCTTTTTTGGGCCCGGCTGGTGAAAGGCCCGGTGATGGGATCCGGACCTGGACTGAGATGGGGGGATTCTAAGCTTAAAAAAAAAGTTTTTCTTACATGAGGCCAACAACAATATAGTTCGGAATATCACATTTCATTTTTCCTAAGAGATCCCCCTAAATTTTACGGACTGCACCTTTAAGTGAGGGTGGGATAGATCAGTCCAGTTGGAACCAGTTTGGTTGTTTGAAGGTGGTCTTCAATGTGTAAGAGGAACATTTGAGGATGGTGAGATAGTTTCCAGGGGTTGACCTCTCGCTCTTCTTCTTCTTCTTCTTCTTCTGCTTCTTCTTCTTCTTCTTCTTCTTCTTCTTCTTCACAGGAAGCTTCACTGCACCAGGAACTTCATCCACATGAACCTGTTTGTGTCGTTCATCCTGAGGGCTATTTCCGTCTTCATCAAGGACGGCGTGCTGTACGCTCAGGAGGACAGCGAGCACTGCTTCATACACACCGTGAGTAACGCCCCGCCACACGCCGCTCTCTCTCCTTGTGTTGCCGTTCAGAAGGTTGTTGGTTCAAGCCTCTCACGTCTGTTACCTTTAAGCTGGAGTGTCGGGCTGTCATGATCTTCTTCCACTACTGCGTCCTCTCCAACTACTTCTGGCTCTTCATCGAGGGCCTGTATCTCTTCACTCTGCTGGTGGAGACCTTCTTCCCCGAGAGGAGATACTTCTACTGGTACATCATCATCGGATGGGGTGAGACCAGCGCCGCGCGTCCCGATATAGTTCCTCAAACAGTGAGAACTGGAGGTGTTCATGTGATCTGTGAGTTTGCAGGTCGGATAACTCCAAAAGTTCTCAATGGGCTTCCGTGAAATTTTGTGGAAAGGTGGGGGAGGGGTGGGTATTTGTAGATTTGGACACCTATCCAGGGTAACGCCACCTAGTGTTGACCTGTAGAAGTTAAAACACCTTCATGAAGCTTTTTTATGGCCATGGTGTCTCAGCAAATGTCCTTGATTTCGCCACAGGACAGGAAGTTGTTCTTACTCTTACCCCTTTTCCACCAAGTTTATTCCAGGGCTATTTTGGAACCAGAGCCTGACTCAGCACCAGTTCTTTGCTTTTCGACAGCCTAAGCACCAGCTACTGGCACTCAAAACTGGTTCCAAACAAGCAGCAACCTTTTGCTGGTCTAGATTACGTCATACGGTGACGTAATGGCGCGGCTCTGACTTGGCTCCTTGCCAAGGGAATAGCAAACAGGTTCTTAGTAATAATAATAATAATAATAATAATACATTTTTTTTATAGTTTGTTTATTGACTAAGGTGGTCCCATGGAGGGGGGGAACAGGTGATGAGTTCCTAAAGTTGATCCAGGGGATGGTTTCTCTGGTGGTCTTCAGAGATGTCTCTCAAAGCGCGTCAGAGACGGAGTAGGGGGATTCATGGCGTCGCCATAGTAGGATTTGGGTTTATTCATTGGATGTTTTTTGTGATTTGGGTCCAATCAGGAACTCCAACTGTGTGCGTGACCATCTGGGCGGTGCTGAGGCTGCACTTTGACGACATCGGGTAGGTGACGGGCAGCAGAGTCCGGGTTCTGAATCGCCTCTGATCGGGCTCTGAACCCATGTCCTCTCCCCTCTCAGGTGCTGGGACATGAATGACAACGCTGCCATCTGGTGGGTGATCAAGGGACCGGTGCTGGCCTCCATCATGGTACGCTGCCCCCCCCGGTCTGAGTCATGATAACGATGACACACTCTTGAAGAAAACAAAAGGTAAATTATCTTTTATCGCCCCGCTCAGATCAACTTTGTGCTCTTCATGGGCATCATCATCATCCTCGTCCAGAAGCTCCAGTCCCCAGATATCGGTGGGAATGAATCCAGCATTTACCTGTGAGTCATTTCACGTCTCGTTCTCCGAGTATGAGTATGAGTTTTATGAGTTTATATATTGTTTGTTTGTCTAATGAGGTTTTTTTTGTGTAGCTTTTATAATTACATGGAATAAAACATGGAATAAATCTCACATTAAAATACTGACGTATTTAATGATTTGATCTTTATTCAACCAGGAAGTGACTTGAGAAAGAAACCTGTTAAAAAGTTCCAGATGGCAAGACCTGAAAGAGTAAAGAACATAAAAGAAAATAAATATGGAACAGTTGAAAAGAGGAATAACCTTTTGAATAGTTTGACAGGTGACTGCATGAGAAAGTCTGGGTTTCTGGAGAAACGAATATCACAGCAGTAGTTTGTGAGTAATAGATTACAGATATGAGGGAATTTGTCGAAAAACTCTTTACGGATTTAATGTTAGAGTGATCGCACCGACTCGCTCTGACTCGCTCTGACTTGCTCTAGCTTGCTCTGACTCGCTCTAGCTCGCTCTGACTCGCACCGACTCGCTCTAGCTCGCTCTGACTTGCCCTAGCTCACTCTGACTCGCTCTGACTTGCTCTAGCTTGCTCTGACTCGCTCTAGCTCGTTCTGACTCGCACCGACTCGCTCTAGCTCGCTCTGACTCGCCCTAGCTCGCTCTGACTCGCTCTGACTTGCTCTGACTCGCTCTAGCTCGCTCTGACTCGCACCGACTCGCTCTAGCTCGCTCTGACTCGCCCTAGCTCACTCTGACTCGCACCGACTCGGTCTAGCTCGCTCTGACTCGCCCTAGCTCACTCTGACTCGCTCTGACTCGCTCTAGCTCATTCTGACTCGCTCTGACTCGGTCTAGCTCACTCTGACTCGGTCTAGCTCACTTTGACTTGCTCCCTATGGCTCTGACTCGCTCTGTCTCGGTCTGACTCAGTTTAGCTCGCTCTTACTCGGTCTAGCTTGCTTTGACTCGCTCTAGCTCGCTCTGACTTGCTCTTGCTGTGGCCGAGTCAAGGCTCTTGATTACTGTGATTACTGTGATGAGAAGCCGCTGAGAGGATCTCTGTGACTCTGGCTCATCTGCTGCCAGTAATTAACACAGAGGGAGGAGGAGGAGGAGGAGGAGGAGGAGGAGGGAGAGGTCCTCCAGGAGGAGCAGTTAGAAGAGTGAAGAGGAGGAACCGGGAGCAGAGCTAACATTTACCTTCATGATCGACTGATTGATCGTCTTTTCTGTCAGCTGAGTGATCAGGGACCGTCTACAAAGAACAAAACGTAGAACAGGCAGTAAATAAGAATTCAGGAGCTTTAAAATAAACTAGATGGAGTTTTTTTCATTATTATTATTATTATTATTATTATTATTATTATTATTTTATTGTTTTTACAAAAGACAGCTTTCAAGACAAAACAAGCCGGAGGTCCGTTTTATTCCAAATTTGTTGCTTATGAATCGACTGAAGAAGATTTATCTTGTAAAAATCACATTTTACTCTAGTAGTTCATATTTTACTCACTAGGGGGAGCCTTTCTCCCCCCCCCAGTCCAAATTTAATGCATATGAATCAACTCTTCACATTAAGATTGATTGTATAACACAGGGGACGGGGGTCTTTCTAGGGATAAACACTTCCTGTCGGGGATAAACACACGGACATAGTTTGTTTTACTTGTGGGAAACCACATTGGGTCGGTGTTGCTCAGTGGAAAGCTCGGCGGTTGGACCCGCTTTCATAAGCGTCTCATCTTCGTCTTCGGTGTCTTTGCGTAAACGCCGTCCCTCCATGACGGTGGCGTTCGTGTCTCCGCAGGAGGTTGGCCCGCTCCACTCTGCTCCTCATCCCTCTGTTCGGGATCCACTACACCGTCTTCGCCTTCTCCCCCGAGAACGTCAGCAAGAGGGAACGTCTGGTGTTTGAACTCGGGCTCGGATCCTTCCAGGTGAATGTTCTGGTCCGCTCCGCGAGGAAGCAGCTGCATGTGACTGACCTTTGACCTCAGGCAGCCAGTGATGTCTGAGAGAGCTAGACTAACTTAAGTCAGGCTCACTCTACAGAGAACCTAACACTACAGTGTAAAAAAAAGAAGAAGAAATTATTGGTAACACTTGATTAAATTGATTATTTTCAACTTAAATTGTTTTTGTTTTTTTACAGTGTGACTTTGAAAAATTCAACTGGTAATACATAATTAAATTTTGTATTATCAACCTTAAATTTTAGACTTAGAAAGCCTGAATTTAATTTGTATATTACCAGTTGAAGTAGAAGTTATTTAGTCGCTTGAGTTAATCAAAAATTCCCTTTTTTTTTTTTTTACAGTGTGTCGTGGAGACGCAGTTTATAGATTTTACCATAAAAACGTTTCTTCTTTCTTTTCTTTTTTACAGTGATAGCAGAAATGCTAAATCAGACTTCAGACAAAAACTCTCCACTATATGAAGCCTCAAAATTTTTTACAGTGCAGCATGAAAATTACATTTTTCTTTTTGAATTTTTGTAAAAAAAATGATATGTAGTTTAAAATACTTCATTTAATTCAGTGTAACAATAAGTCCATCAACAATTTTTTTTTTTTTACAGTGTACTCTTTAGGTGTTGAAACGCACTGTAAAAATAGAATAGTTGATGAACTCAAATCTTTTATTATTTTTTTTTAATTGACACGTGAAATTCAATTAAATATCTTAATTCAAGATAGTAAATCTCTTTTTTACAGTGTAGTTTTATGCAGTAGATGTGTATTTTTGTCTCCTGCCTTACCTTCTGCGTCTCCTCAGGGTTTCGTGGTGGCCGTCCTCTACTGCTTCCTGAACGGAGAGGTAAACCTCCTTTAACTCAAACTACAATTAATGAATGACTCAAACTTTATTTAAAAGTTTACTTTACGTCACTGAAGACATAAACTGTAATTTAACAGTGCAGTGTTTTAAAGTTAGGGGTATGAATAGAAAATAACTTTGTATAATCAGGTGAAAATAAGAATTGTGTTCTAAAAGGGGGCGGGTCCTCTTCTACGGAGGCCGCCATCTTTATACGGTAGCCTCGAACGGAACTGGGGGGGTGAATTGGGGGAAGGGTCGGGGTTGTTCATGGGGGATTGAACTCAGCAGATAAGGAACAACTTCCTGGTGCAGGTTTGGTCCCCTTTTGGGTAAATGTTT
>VRLP01004623.1:12500-46606 GCA_009660295.1 Lophius piscatorius
TACATTTTATTTATAAGGCACTTTAAATTTGGATCAAATCTCAAAATGCTAAAATAAAATATTTAGCTAGTTCAATCAGTTATCAGTGTATGGAGTCACGTTTAATGCATGTTGACTTAATGTAAATGAATTCATGTAAATTTACACAAGGAACTTCAAATTTTTCAGTTCAGTGTTTAATCATCAAACAAAACAAAAACAAAAAACTTTACAAATTAGTTTTTCTGACTCAATTTATCTAATTCCGTAATGCTGACTGGAAAAGTAGAGAATTAAATGTGACTCTTTTCATAAACCCCATGTGATTAAATTAGGTGGAGTAAGTTGGACGTTTAAAAACCCTTTAGTTTTCCTAACAAGATAAAAACAAATACAAAAACTATGGAAGCAGTAAAAACAAAATTATTTTATAATTTATGGAAAATAGTCGATTTCAATTAGATGAGCTCAATCTTTTGGTAAAGCATGGTTTAAAAAAAACAACTATTTAACATGCTTTAAAAAACGGACGTTCTAAGAAGCCTCTTTGGCTTGTGGCGTCCCCCAGGGCTCCGTCCTCGGCCCCTTACTCTTTAGCATATACAATAAACAGGGTTCTTTCTTCTTTCTTTTTTTTTTTAATATTCGAGTTTACCTAAAAACACATTGAACCAAAACTTTAAAGTTATTCAACATTTTAATTCAAATTCTCACTTTCTTTATTCGCATCCAAAATGTCACTTTTAATCCACGTTCTTACTGACATCAGAATCAAATTTCTTTTCAATCTTTTAAAATGACCAATAATCACGTTCCCTCCTTGTGAGTCCAGAGGGGGAGGGGCTTAACGCAAATTATAAAATGAGTGCAGATCCAGGAGCAACCACAAGGGGGCCCTGTTTCGTTTTGTTGGTTCTGCTGGTTGTGATGGGGAGATGATTATTATGGACTGCACAATCAGCACCGGTTGAGTGGAACCACGGAAACAATCTCGCCGCTTTTTCATTCTCCCCCCCGCCCCGCCCCGCCCGTTGTTCTTAATGGAGCCTTATATTCTAGCCGGTACTAATGGATGTCAGATCCCGCTGCCTCTCTGAGACGCCGCTTGTCTTCAGCCATCAAGTAGTTTAGACCCGAGTGTTTGAACGGTGACCTTTGTGACTAAATCAGCCGCCGTTTAGACGTGCGAGACTTTGTAAATGGACTTTCCTGTGGTTCAAAGTGAATAGCGCCGTGGTCGTTGCGTTTATTTTCTCTTTTTAATGGTGATCGTGTTTGCTAAAAGTGGAAACGCCTCCTGTGACGCCTCTGTACTCTCTGATAGGCTGATGCATGCACCTTTTCTGTTCTTCTTCTTTTCTTCTTCATCTCGCCACCAGAGGGCGGAGCTCTCAGGCCGCCGTGACGGTCCCGTCCGATGCCGTTTTTTCCTTTGAATGTTATCAGACATGAGGAAAAGCCAAACGCCGCCAGAACCCGTTCACCCTCCCTGTCGGCGTTGAAGAACATCGCGGCGGTGGTGGTGAACGGCGTCGGTGTCCGAGACGCTGGGCAGTTTTGTGCGCTAACGGCTGAATGTAGAAGTAGCCGGCGTCCGTCTGCTGGTGTCCTCCGCTGGCTTTGATGTCCACATTCTAAGGGTTTTTTGTACGTTATGGAAATATCCATAATAAATGTTTTTACCTTGTTGGCTCAATGTTGTCCTGTGGTAAATGTTCTGAAAAGCTCCGCCTCTGATGATGAAGGAGTTATGAATAACGAGTCTCAAAAGTTCTTTTTGTTAGTCATAGAAAAGAATTTCATGGCTCATTCAAACATTTTAGACCTTGTATGGAAGCTGAGAACAGCCCAAAATTTCTTTATGGCTGTTATGTCGTAATAACGAGATATTTAACTTTTTTTTTTCTTAAAACAAGTTTTTTTTTGCGCGTTCCTGAGATAAAAAAAACAGGACGTTAGCTGTTTTTCCCTAAAGGTTCATCTCAGAACTGAATTAACTGATTTACGGCCGTTTCTTATATTTTTCACGCCTCAGAATAAAAAACATTAAACAACAAATGATACTTAATATTGATCAAGGAGTTCCTATTATTGATAAACGTTTCAGATTCTATTTCAATCGAGCTTTAAGATTCAAAAATCCCTTCCGTAGCTGCCCTCTCTGTTTCTCTCATATTGTTTATGGCTCTGTTTAACTTCCAAGTCTTGTTTGTTGACGTCGCCTTGGCAACGAAAACATTGGCGCTTCTTATCTTGTGATGACAAGATAATTATCCTCTTATCACCAGATAACGGCCAATAATTATCAGCCTCTGTGGCGGTTTTCTGTTTCCATACTTTATACAATGAGAACTAGACCAGTTTTGGGAAAGAAGAGTTACGTGTTTCCACCAGCAGGGGGAGCGTTATCACCAAAATGACCGTTTTTGGGCCATAACTTCTCCATTCTTGCTCCAACTTAGTACAAATATGGTGCAAATGAATCGACACGACGAGATCTAACCTGTATTTATTATTATTATTATAAATATTATTATTATTTCACTCAAACAGCTCATATCTTACCGACCAGAGGGATAAAACACAAAGAAAATATTTTCTTTGTTGAGTCAATATGTTAAAGTTTACGAGATTATTAAGGATTGACATTTAACTCGAGGGGGTTGCATGTTGCACAACGCAGGGGATTGGGGGATTTTCGGGGAAGTATCTTTGCAGTCAGGGATGACGATGGAGGCGTAGTTTTACAATAAAAAGGTAGGAATAAAAGTCATGTGACTCTTCTGACCAACCTTGTAAACTATAGAAGCCTAATGATGCCCCGCCCCTTATCCCGATATAATGGGGAGTAAGGTTATTAATAATGCAGATAAAACTAAAGTACATTCCTTTGTTTTCCATATTAGCGTGTTCCAAAATGCGACATTTAACTCCGACAAATGATCGGAGAATAAATACGAGGTGACGTTTATGTTTTTTCTTCTCGCTCCTTTGATGTTATAAACTAAGTCAAAACCTGCAGCTTCTTTTTATTTCGTTAACCTACAGTGAAAATGACATTTGAATGAATAACTATGACATTTAATTCCATCAGAATGTGACTGTTTGAAAACAAACAAAAAATGGAAGCAAATTTAATTTAAAAAAAAGATTTCCTCCCCCAAAAAGCCCCCAATCCCCTGCATTGTACAAACATCCCCCTGATCAAAGTCCTCAGATTAAACGTGACACATTAATAATCTCAAACAGCCCATATTAACTCAAACTAACTGTTTCTATGGAGTCAGCAGTCTGTTCTAGGATCAGATCCCAGAATGACTCACGCATGAAGATAAAAACAGTTAAAAAGCTCCCCCTGCTGAGTAAAACATGACATATATATTTAATATATAGATATATATATCTATATATTATATAGATATATACACAATATAGATCTCCTCCAGTCGTTTCATCAGGACCGAATTTGGACTAAATCGGACCAACGGTTGAGAAATTATTGGCAGAAAACTGTTATTTTAGAGAGAAAGCTCCCCCTAGTGACGGAAATGTCCAACTGACCTTTCCCAAGATGAATCCAGTTCTTCCTCGCACTGATGTCTATGAGGGTATAGAATTGGAAAATTATCCACAAACTAGTTTTTTGAGTTATTTCTAATAATCCCTTTTTGGAGGGATGTAATGAAACCTTTGGTTTGTGAGATGTTTGGACCAACCGGGCCGACACTCAGCGCCGCGGACTGGACCGGAGCGCCAGAGTGTCCGGTGAAATTGGACAATCACAATGTCCGCTTGAGGATGATGATCATCCTTTCATCCTGCGATGCTCCGAAATAAGAGAACAGCAAAAATGGGAAACTTCAAGCGTGAGGAGGGATCAAAGGTCACGAACACGGAGCTCTTTTTCACAAACATCAAACAGACGTAATGAAGCTGCGTCCTTTCAGAACCAGATGAAAGGATCGGATCCGCTGCAGCAGCAGAGACCGGAGGACACGACGTCTGAAATATATCTCGCTGTTTGTTTCTGAGTTTTTCCTAAAGGGACCGAAGAGGTCGTCATCTGAGCGACATCCTGCCTTCTCCAACACTTTACATATCTACAAGATGTTCCTGAAGACCAGATGTTCCCGAAAACGAGATGTTCCTGAACACGAGATGTTCCCGAAGACCAGATGTTCCCGAAAACGAGATGTTCCTGAACACGAGATGTTCCCGAAGACGGGATGTTCCTGAACACGAGATGTTCCCGAAGACCAGATGTTCCCGAAAACGAGATGTTCCGGAACACGAGATGTTCCCGAAGACGGGATGTTCCCGAACACGAGATGTTCCCGAACACGAGATGTTCCCGAACACGAGATGAACCGTCACTTTGTGTTGCTTTTTTTCAAATCCAACTTTCATGTTTTATTTATGTAACAAATGTTTTCTCAAGGTTGACAACAAAAAGGGCCGGTGTGGACCGAGCACTTTATTCATTATCCTACAGAGAGCCAACGGAATCCTCCAAGAAAACTGTCTTTTAACAGGCAGAAACCTCGAGCAGACCCAACCCTCAGGGTAGGAGAGAGAGAGAGAAAGAGAGAGAGAGAGAGAAAGAGAGAGAGAGAGAGAAAGAGAGAGAAAGAGAGAGAGAGAGACAATCAGGGGCAGAGAGGGTGAGAGAGGGAGAGAATGAGAGAGTGTGTGTGAAAGGGGAAAAGAGGTGGAGGAGGTGGAGGGGGTGGAGGCGGGACACAGACATGCATATTTGTGAAATACTTTCCTAATACGTCCTGTTGAATTATTTTGCTTCCAAATGTAAATACAAAGCATAAATATAGACGTTGCAAACATCCATCTAGTCTTAGCATTAGCATTAGCATTAGCACACCAATCAGTGTTGTTAAATATGTGCACAAAAAAATGTGGGAATATACAGCTTCATTTTCTTCACAGCGTATGAAGAAAAAACAAAAATACTTATAAGGTCAAAGATAAATATCAACAGATCCGTTTCAAAAACCCTTTTATCTGTTTATGAGGTCTTTAAATCTGCTGAAGGAGCCAAAAACACATTATTATACATAATTATGTTTCACACAAAAGACAATAATCCCACAGATCAATAGTTTTACAGTGCTGTGACTGTTTGATCACCTGTCTGCAACTATACACCGATCAGCCACAACATTATGTCCACATGAGGCCTGGACTCCTGTGGCATCTGGTACAAGACGTCGTGGAAGTTTTGAGGAGGGACCTCCAGGGTCGAACCTGTTTGCCCAGAACATAAACTCAGATGCTGGATTGTATCGAGATCCGGGGGCTTTGATGTCCACGTCACCTTCTTGAACTGGTTGTTTTGTTCCTCAAACCATTCCTGAAGAATTCCTGCGGCGGGTCAGGGAGCATCATCCTACAGGAGGAGCCCACTGCTATCAGGGAAAACCGTTTACATGAAGGGGCGGGGCTTGAACTTCAGCAATGTTCAGGTGGGTGTCAAAGGAACATCCTCATGAATGGTAGGACCCAAAGCAGAACTTCCCTCCCTCGGCCTTGTTCTTCTGGTAATGCGTTCAGGTACCATCTCTTGCCCACCCCGCCGTCCACACGATGTATAAGAGAGACGGGTTTCAGTCCACACCACCTTCTTTCACTGCCCCCTGGTTCAGTTCTGATGATCATTGTTGGATCTTTGGAGAGTGGAGGGAGGGGTCAGCAGGGTCAGTCTAACCGGCGTGGCGCTGTCCTTCAGGATGAGACATCATGGACCAGCCGTCACCGCCCACATCCTGTCACTGGTTCAACCGTTGAAAGGTTCTAACCACTGCAGACCAGGAACCATGAGCTCTGGAGATGTTCTGACCCAGTTGTCCCGCCATCAAATCCTAACACTGGACTATTTTTCCTTCTTTCAACATCAACTTCAGGACCAAACGTTCTGTCTGACCCATCCCACCCACTGACAGGTAACCACGGTAACGAGATAATCATTCCTATTCTGGTGGTTTTAATGTTATGGCTGATCAGTGATTAGCTCTTTGACGCTCTGGTCGTTTTCAAACCAGAGCATCTCCTCCACACTCTTGTCCGTTTTCAGCAACGGAAAGAAAAACCTTATTTGTCGACGCCTCTGAATAACTTAGCCGTTAGACATTTTAGCGTTGTCTAGGCGCTCAGTAGAGCTCTAAAATGAAAAAACAAACAATAACCGTTTTATATCCAATCATTTATAAACAATGAAGAACGAAGGTTTGAAGCTTGAGCGCTTTTGCAAACGTTCAGTGTTTGTGAGAAACGTGAATAATATCGAAAACGTGACAGACGTGACCTCAGCCTGTGGGATTCTGCGAATAACTCGTATCGTATAAAGTTAAACATTCAACAACCTCCCTCTGTGTTGTTTATTTCAAACACTTTCTCGAGAGGTTCCGGCGCCGTCGAACGTCCCTCACACTGCGGAGACGTTGCTGGGGGCGAGGGTCCGCGTCTCCGAGGCCGGCTGGTCTTTGGGGCTGGATTTATCCAGGACGGATATCTGAGTGACCGTGCTGCTCTCCGTGAACAGCGTACGCCGCCGTTTACTGTACCTCAGGTAGTTCTGGGTCTGCCACTTCCAGAACCTCTTCTTCAGCTCAGCCTGGACCTGAGCAGAAACACCAAGGTCAGCATTTTTTGTTTGGCACCAAAGGGGGGGATTTTTTTTTTTATATCATTCATACATTTAGTTTATATTTAGACTGTTGCCTTAGACTTCATGGTTGATGCAGATATTACCTATAATATTTCATACCAGTGAAGATATGAGATCTGTGTTCCCTGAGAGACGTAAGAAATATTTTGCTTTGTTCTTATTATTCATATTTCTTTATATTCTATATCTTTTAGTGTATATTTCTGTAACCTGTAGGAGTTAAACCGTGCATAATTTCCATATACATTATATAATGACAATAAAGCTGTTTCTGAATCTAATGATAAAGGAAGCAAAAATAAATTTCTCTATCTGCCCTAGAACAAAATGGGTTCTGTTCTGGGTGGGACTGGGTCTGACCCATCCTCCCACCCGGTTTCACCAAAATCAGTCCAGTAGCTTCAGATAACTTCCTTTGCAGATCCCAGATCCTCCTCTTTATCCAAATTAAACTCAAATTTTACAAAAGCCTCCAGCGTATGTCGCATTCTTCCACCAAATATCAGGAAACTCTTTCCGATAATTTAAAGGCAATTGACTTTTCTCCAAATTTAAAGTGAAAAAAATCTGCTTCAATCACTTCCTTTCATCCAGACCCAGAAAGAAACCGTCATTCCAACAATTTTCTTCCGTTTGGTCGGGTCGCGGTGACAGAAGGCTAAGAAGGGATTTTCAGACGTCCCTCTCCTCAGCAACGATCACCAGCTCATCCTGGGCCAGATGAGCTGTATAGTCCCTCCGGTGAGCTCCGTGAGGTGTTTACGCATGGTGGACAAAAATGGTCGTAAATCCCCGACCTTGTGAAGATACTGAATACCACCCCCGTAATTCCAAACCAACTAAACATGTTAGTACCAGCCAAACAAACCAGTAAGTAATAATCAGACAAATAATCCGAAGTACTTACCTCGCCGTTGAGGAAGCAGTAGAGCAGAGCCACAACGAAACCCTTCAGAGCAGAAAACACACAAACCAAAACTGTTAAAGACTTATACAAGCTGGGAAATATAAGCTTTACAAACTTCACAAACATCCTGAGAAAAACTATTCTGACTGCGATTCACTCTCAGTGCCTCAGATCACGTTCTTGTGTGAAACTACGCAAGTCGGCCTAACATCGACCCGTTGATGTCCTGCTCAGATGTTCCGTTGAGCACAGCTTGATTCTCTAGTCCTAATTGAAAAATTAGGACTGTTTATAATACGACCCAGTGGTAGCATGTATATGCTAAATGGTAAGGGGCCAAAGACAGGGCCATGGGGCACACCAGAGGTCAATGGGGACACCAAGGAGGAGACACGAATTGTGGCTATTGAGAAAGTCCTATTGAAATGTATCATTAGCACAGCGATCACAACACCCCCGCATGGAGACGCCATCTCAGGGACGCCATTTTATGTTTACATTGAAAAAAAGGCGGAATAGCGTCGGGCCAGTGTCTCACTTTAAATAGCCAACCAGAGATTTTTTACTTTTTCAGTAGAACCAATGCAGAGTAGCACCAATCTTAGTAAGGAGCCTCTTGTGTTTCCTCGGTTTGAAAAGAAATTCAGTTGATTTTTCCTTCTCTTGGAGTTAGCTGCTAACGGCTAATAGCTGCTTTTAGAACTTCCTGTTGTGACCATCATACCCTTTCCACCTACGGATGTCCATTTTACCGCTGTAACTCCGTTTAATGCCATCAAAAACCTGGACCAACTCGGAAAGCTAGTGGGAACGGGTGGTTTGAGGCTCACCGGGTCGGTCTTGAAAAGGTTCTGTAGCCGGCGGTTTAGACTACAGGATATTTTTGTCTCCTACGATGGTTTTGTCTTCCAAGCTTCACCCGTTAGGTGATCACTCAGTCATAAACTCTAGCAGTCTATTGGTCAGAAAAATGGCAAACACTACAAGTTTGACCTAAAAAAGTCACATCTAGTCATGTGACATCGAGAGGCGGGTCGATCATGGCAATGGAAGAACTCTGCTATGCTAATGGCCTTCAGCTCAGAGGAAGAAGAAGGAGGAAAAACCAAAATGGAGACATGTCTGAATGTCAGGAAAAGGACGCCGACTGTCCTTCAAAGAGAATTTGACAGGTTTCATTGCCGCATTCCAATTCCTCTTCATCGCTGTTCCTCGTGGCATCAGCGACATCACTATCTCCGGTCGCTGCTTCCATAGTCCGGCCCGACGCAAGAATTCTGACGGCTTTTAAATCAGGCTACCATCTTCATCATCTGAATTATTAATTCATTAAAGCGGCTTATGACTTCCACGACAAAGACAAGGCGACAAATGTTTTCATTTCAGTCACGGTTGATGATGGAAGCTGTTGCTATGGTTTCCGGAAGAGAATGGCAAATGTTGCTTAATGGTGCGATCGACTGAAGGGAACTCATCTGACCCCCACGGCGACATTTCAGGCATGGGTGGGAACGCCATCTCTCCGTAATAGTGTGTCTGTGCCGCTGGTTTCACCTGAAAGGACCCCAGGCCCAGCTCGATGAAGATCCGAGCCTCAGCTCCGGTGTTCTCCGGCAGGAAGGCGAACACCATGTAGTGCATTCCAAACAGAGGGATGAGAAGCAGAGTGGACTTGGCCAGCCTCCTGCCAACAGTTTGAAAACAGCATCAGGATACAGACCCCACGAGTCTGAAGGTCCCGTTCATACGGAGGGGGTTCTTACTTAAAGTGGCTGGTGTCGTTGCCGCCGACGCTTGGAGACCTGAGCTTCTGGACCAGGATGCGGATCACGTTGATGAAAATGATGAAGTTCACCTGCGTTGTTTAGACAAACGAAATGTAATAAAGCCGCAGCTTTTAGTAGCCAGAGGTGATATTTCTGTCACAATTTGGGACTTGACCACTAGGTCGTGCTAAAAGTGCATCTATCCAATAATGCTTGCAATTTGTGAACGGAATCATGGGAAATGTGATGTCGGCTTTAAGCGCCTGTAGGGGGAGGGTCCTTAGCTTGACAGAGGAGGTGGAGTCAAAGACTCCACCTCCTCCTAGAAGAAACTAGAACCTGACAGCAAGGGTATACCCCTGAAAAGCCCCCAATCCCCTGCGTTGTCCAACCAGCCCCCTGATTGATAAAGAACATGGAAGCAATCAAAGCCTCCAAAAATTTGTATCATTGGCTACAAAAAAAGACAAATAAAAAAAATACGCAATGGTCTCTGTTCATGTAAAAGTTTTTTTGTGTGTAAAGTGAAAGAAACATTGTAATAAAGGGCTAAAAAGGTTAATTAAAAAACAATAAAGGTGACTCATTAATAATCTCAAACAGTCCATAGTGACTCAAACTAACTATTTCTATGAAGGCGGCAGTCTGCTCTAATAATGAAAACTTATGAGATAAATTTCCCCCTAGTGGTGGAAATGTGAAAGTGACCTTTCCCCAAAACAATCCAGCTCTTCCTTGCACTGAATTGTAGGTGGATTAAAAATTTGAACATGATCCGTGTAATAGTTATCGAGTTATCATATTAACACAAAGTCTTTGAGGCGGAAGCGGGATCAATGACGGTTATAATATCCCATAATATCCCAGAATTTTCTTGGACATAATTAAGATAAATCTAAATAAATGGAAGCAGGAAGCATCTACCTTCAAACAAACAAAACTTAATCACAGCAGCAGGTAAACAAGGAAGTCCACTGATTAGCGGCTGGTGCTAAATACTGACGATGAGGATGAGGATGACGAGCCTTTACGTTTCCTCACTTCCACATTAGACCTTCATCAACTTTCTTTGGCACGTGTCCCGTTGAGCTTCTGCAGCAGGAGTCATGAGTTAGAATCCCACCACAGCCCCCGGTGAAACGGTTCTGTACTCACCAGCAGTGACGCCGTGATTGGAGCCTTTATGATCCACCAGATGAAGGCCACGTCTGTGTCGTCCCAGCACCTGAGACAAGCAGCAGACTAGAGAGATAAACAAACCGCTCACCGAAGGACGATACCCAACATCTCCTCAAATTTAGTGAAGTCAAACCCTCGTCCTACTGACTCTAAACGGATCCTTTCATTGAGAGCTGGTCTGACGTTTGTTAGAACCCCCAAAGTTTACTTTAATGTCCTACTAGAGATTTACAATTGTACATTCCTGTAGAATTCAATGCTCCCTTCTGGATTATCTTACTCCCTTCTGGATTTGCCTGCTCCCTACCGGATTATTTTACTCCCTTCTGGATTTGCCTGATCCCTACCGGATTATCTTACTCCCTTCTGGATTTGCCTGATCCCTACCGGATTATCTTACTCCCTTCTGGATTTGCCTGATCCCTACTGGATTATTGTACTCCCTTCTGGATTTGCCTGATCCCTGCTGGATTATCTTACTCCCTTCTGGATTTGCCTGATCCCTACTGGATTATTTTACTCCCTTCTGGATTTGCCTGATCCCTACTGGATTATCTTACACCCTTCTGGATTTGCCTGATCCCTACTGGATTATTTTACTCCCTTCAGGATTTGCCTGCTTCCCCCTAGATTATCTTGCTCCCTGCTGGTTTCATCTTCTCTTTACACGATCTGATGTTTTTGTATTTGTTTTATTGTGTTTTTCCTTGTTTCTTCTTTGCCATCCTTCATGTGTGTAAATGCTTTCGTTCGTAATCATTGGCACAAATCTTATGTGCAAAGGTGAATTGTTATTATTTTGTTTGGCGATCGACAAAGATTTTCCCCTACCGTTAGGAGAAAGTTGTTTCCATCTCCGAGCAAGAAAGGCAATAACGTTATTCCTCATAACTATTCCTTTAACTCCTATTAACAGAGATATTTATTAACCCTGTAGAAAATTACCATCATGGGTAGGAAATGTTGTTTTACTGCAATTTATACATCCAGCAAAGTTTTTTCTAATGGTGCGTAATAAAGAAAGCGTAATGGAACAACAAGTCCAATTGGACCAGCAGGATTTGTCTCTTCAGGGGTCGCTGTAGCGTGGGTTGTCACGACGACGGTGTAACAGAAAAAAACCTAAAAAGACTACAGATGTAAATGAACCAGCAGGAGAGCGTCTCATTTGCATAAAGTTCCCCTTAAATGACAGAAGGTACCAAGTTGTTGTGACTCATGCGGGGCATTCCCCCCCCCCAGCGTGAAAACATAAGAACACACGATCTGTCCAGATTCTTTACAACAAATACACCCGGCGTTGGTGCCCCGGTTGTACATGGGGCCCCACATAGCAGGAAGGTTAGTGCTGGAACACATTAGTTGGTTTCAGGGAGGGAGGGGGGGCCTTAGCTCACCCTCTGTCGTCGAAGAAGCTGCGAGTGAGGATCCACGCTGATATGATAGTGGTCGGGACACCTGGGAGGTACAAACAGAGGCAGGGAGGACTCAAAACAGGACTCTGACGAGAGGCAGGCAGGCAGGATGTGACGAGGAAGACCCACCCCAGCCGATGAGTATGTACCACCAGAAGTACTTCCTCTGGAAGACGAAGGTGAGGGCGAGCAGCGTCTGCAGGTACATGCCCTCCACCAGCAGCCAGAAGTAGTTGGCTAAGATGCTGAACTGGAAGAAGGCCACGGCGGACTTACAGGAGGTCTGTGGGACAAACGCAACAAGAGATGCCGGCAGCAGATTAGTCGGTGGGTGGCCTTCGTCTTTGGGGGGCTGCGGTACCTATTTACTGGAGGTAATCCTGTGTTCTGCTGCTTGGACAGACAGAATTGAAGCATTGAAACAACTAGATTGACAGATATGGTCGGATATTTAGTTTAGTTTGAACTGACAAACGGTCCTCCTATCTAATGTCAGGTGGGTTAGGCTCCAGCCCCCCCACAACACCGCAAGGAATAAGCAGCTACGGAAAATTAAGACTACGCTGTCTCCTCCCAGTTGGCGTACCTGGAAAATCCAGTTTCCTTCACCTGAGCTGGAGAGATATGATGAGGAGAGGGAGATTTGGATTACCCTGTTTGGAACCGGGCCCTTCCTTCATGCCTTCTCCAGCACCATCTCCTCATGCATTTACCTTTTCCCTCCTTATTCCATATCGATTCAAACGGAGCATTTCCGTCATCTCTCTGGAGTTGCAATGAGTGTCCCTCTCACCGCCACTCCAGTCCGCCTCATCATCAGGAGAACACAAGGAGAAATACTCTTCATTAATGCTCTTACAGGCTCCGATCCGTCGCTCCCAGCCCCTCAAACCCACTCCTTCACTCCCTCTCCACAATAATGAGCTCCTCTGAGTCGGCAGGCTTCACACTGATGGATGTCCTCCCACCCTAAACCACTGACTGCATTAATTTGACGTTTGGTTGTCAACTGTAAAGTGAAGACTAAATAAGAGGATGTTCAAATAAGCCCGACTTCCTAGAACCCTGTTGGACTCATGATGGACTTTTTTGTCTCCTTCTCTGTCACTTTATTTTTCCTACACAATATTATGGCAGTAGAAGCTAGTAGGCTAACGTAGCCTGGACCCAATTATGCATGTAGGCTGGTTGGACGTCCGACATCCTGGACACATTTGATGGGAAGGTCTTTTCAGATTTTCATCCATCCAGTGATTCTTGCTGGGTTTCCTTTGCAGGGTTCTGCTGGTTGCTGGAGCCTATAGCAGCTGACTTTGGGATCAATGCGAGGTGCTTTCAATCTAAAGGGATATTTTCAGAGGCATCATTTAACCGATATGACATGTTTTTTGAATATGGGAGGAACATGGAGAACCGGGGAGGAACCTTTGCACCTACAGAGAGAACCGATCAAAAAAACCCAGGTCGGGATTAGAACCTTCTCCGTCCTGAGACCGCAGTGTTAACTATCACAGAAGATCATTTCCATACTTTAGTCCTCCTCAGAGTTATTTTGAGATGTCTTGAATTTAGTTTTGGCTGGTCAGAATGACATTAAAGAGATGTAGTTTAAGTTCAATCAGAAAGACTATCCTCTGGTACACTCGGGGCCACAGTTGCTGCTCATAGTAATCTATTATCCTCACCTTTCCCACATGATCAGTCTCACTTACCTGCTTCACGGTCTGAGGCATCAACTGATATCTGCTGCACTCATTCACGTAGCCTCATCATCCAGTCACTTTCTCACCTGCAGGCTCCGCCCACCACCATCAGCGGCTGTCTTAAAATACGACTCTCTCTCCTTCCAGCTAGTTCTTCATGCCGCTGGATCAACTCCAGCGACTCATCTCCACCTAGTCCTCACAGATCCATCAACCTCCTCATTCGTCAGCGTCAGCAGTGTCATCAGCCACCACCACCAGACTCCAGAGGGGAGATATTAAAGGCGGTTGCTCAGGGCAGAAACCCTCTCAATCAAGAGTCTGAGCGCCGAAGACCTTCTGACAGACTCATGATCACACGCCTGCTGTTGTAATAAATCATTCATCTTTTCTTCCTCCCCCTCTTTCTCTGATTGAACTGGAGTTACGACGAGTCAGAAAATGACGCAGTAAATATCAGGCCCACCTTGAAATAGTCACATCGAGTCATGTCAATTCTCGTGGTTTCTATCTTCTCTATGGACGCCCTGACGACACAAAACATCTCTTCCTGCTCTCTCTCCTCCACTCTCTGGATAAATGAAGAACGACAGATATTAAAGTCGGTGCTTCCTTTTATATTCCTGCCATTACTTTCTTTGCCCCCACTTCTCTCTCTCTCCCTCTCCTTCTCTCTCTCTCTCCTTCTCTGTCTCTCTCCTTCTCTCTCTCTCTTTCCCTCTTTCTCTCCCCCTCTCTCTCTCCCCTCTCTTTCCCTCCTTTCTTTCCCTCTCTCTCCTTCTGTTTCACTCCCCGCCTCTCTCTCTTCCTCTCTCTCTCTCTGCCTCTCTCTCCTTTTCCCTCTTTCTCTCCCCCCTCTCTCTCTCTCTCTCTCTCCTTATCTCTCTATCTTTCTCTCCCCCCTCTCTCTCTCTCTCCTTCTCTCTCTATCTTTCCCTCTTTCTCTCCCCCTCTCTCTCTCTCTCTCTCCCCTTCTCTCTCTCAGTCCTTCTCTCTCTCTCTCCCTCTCTCTCCCTTTCCCTCTTTCTCTCTTTCTCTCCCATCTCTCTCTCTCCCCCCTCTCTTTCCCTCCTTTCTTTCCCTCCTTCTCCTTCTCTTTCACTCCCGGCCTCTCTCTATTCCTCTCTCTTTCTCTGCCCCTCTCTCCCTCCTTTTCTCCCTCCCTCCCTCAAACTCTCCTTTCTTTCCCTCTCTCTCTCTCTTTCTCTTTCACTCCCCGCCTCTATCTCTATCTCTCTCTGCCACTTTCTCCCTTTATCTCTATCTGCCACTTTCTCCCTTTCTCTCTATCTCTCCCTCTCTCTCCGTCTCTCTATTTCTCTCCGTCTCTCTATTTCTCTCTCTCTCTCTCCCTCTCTCCCTCTCTCTCGTTCTCTCCCTCTCTCTCTCCAGTGTTTCTCTTTAGATGAGTGACGACACAATGATTTATTGAATCCTCACCGTCGACATGAAGCAGTGGTCCAGGTTCTCATCGGAGAAGAGGACGCCATCTTTAACGAAGACGGCGCTCGCCCTCAGGATGAAGGAGAAGAAGAGGTTGATGTGGATGTAGTTTCTGGTACAGTGGAACTTTCTGTCGAGCAGAGAGATTATCTTTAAAGGTTGGTAAAACCTGACGGGTGTCGTGTATGTTTTTTTCTTTTTAGCTAGCTGAGGTGGTTCAGGCGTCTGAGCCTGATGCCTCAGAGACGCCAGGGTGGATCCAGAATCCAGCGGAGGGCACATATGTCATGTGTTCTGGGAACGTCTTGAGTGGAAGAGCTGGAGAGTGTTGCTGGGGAAAGAGACATTTTGAATACCCTGCTCGGCCTTCTGGCACCGCGGCAAGTGGAAGAAAGTTTGAAGGTTGGACAAAAAAGAAAGTGTGAGTGTGCAAAATTAAAACACAAATCTACGAATACTTCTTTGCTCCTGTCATAACGGCTGTCGCCACCGGAGGACGCCGTCAACATTCCAGCTGTGGAGGAATGGTCTTGGAATCAAACTGGTCAAACTGGTGTTTTATCTCTCAGTCCAACTCCTTCACTTCTGTAAGGGCGGAGGAACGATGTGGTGGTACCGACCCAACGCCGCCACGACTGTCAGGCACATCCGGTTATGTGGGAGACGGGTGAGGGAGGGGCCTCTGGGTGCAGGAGAGGGAGCGTCTCACTGCTCGCCATAGTGAAGCTCCAGTGATGACGGCTCAGAGTTTACCTAGTCTTTAAAGAGTAAAGCAACTCAGATCAGCGGTTCTGAAACCGGGAATCCCAAGTCTCTCATCTTAGGCTTGGTCAAGCCCGAGCTCAGTCACTAACTCGGAGTTTGTTAAGCCCGCTTCTTCAAACACCCCCCTGGTTACAGGTGGGCGGTGTCTCTACACTGGACGGATCGGCCTACAGACTGGCGTTGGACCGGTATGAGTCTGGCGCCGGAACGTTGTTGTTTCGGCAAACTCAAGTTTTAGCCCCGCCCACTTTACATTTCCTCCTGTTTAGGTTTTTGTTTATCGGTGACAACATTCTAGTGGAACTTCCTGTCATTGGTCCAAAATCCTGAAACACCCAAGCAGTTCTTTCACAAACACAATCGTGGTTCAGTTTGATCCGGACTGAGACCTCCTCTCTTTGACGGGGGTCCAGTTGTTTCATACGGTCCTTCGTCCGGAGGTTTTGGTCTGGATCACACTGAAAAGTCGAGGTAGGCGTAGAAGCACCATGGAGACAACGTTACCTGAAGACGGTGAGGACGAAAACGGCCGATATTAGAGAGATGAGGGAGGTGGCGTATCCGGCGGTGTACACCTGCCTGAAGTTGGAGAAGTATGTCGTCTGAAAGGAGAGAGAGAGAGAGAAATAAAACTCAGAAGCCGAGCGGTGCCGCTGCTGCTCTTCTGTCTGGTACTTCAAGAACCTTTCATACCGGTACCTCCAGTTCTTTTTCTTCATAGTCCGATAAAATACAGGCGTCCCTGTAGGAGGGGTACGACTCCAACCAGCCCCCTTTGGTGCAGTTCCTGAAGAAGTGACCTGAAAAACACACCGGAGTCAAAGGTCAGGACAGACGAGACCGAACCGGTACCGGCTACAGAATTATTGGCACCATTAAGACTTCATAGCGTCCTCCTCTCATTTACCGTGTTTTATTTCACACTTCCTGTCTTTGCAAACACACTTCCTGTCTTTGCAAACACACTTCCTGTCTTTGCAAACACTTCCTGTCTTTGCAAACACACTTCCTGTCTTTGAAAACAAACTTCCTGTCTTTGCAAACACACTTCCTGTCCTTGAAAAACACAATTCCTGTCTTTGCAAACACACTTCCTGTCTTTGCAAACACACTTCCTGTCTTTGCAAACACACTTCCTGTCTTTGAAATCAAACTTCCTGTCTTTGCAAACACACACAATGTCTCTGGATTCTTCTGAAAAACCAACATTGGACTTAAATTGGTCGGGGGCGGTTCCACATGGCCAAAAATATGCGGACAGGCCGGTGGTTCAGTACCGAGGCTGTTTGTGTTGGTTATTAAAGAACGATTACAGGTGCAGTCTGTAAAACTTACGGATGTCTCTTTGAATAAATGGAACATAATTTTCATAACTATGACCAGCATTTAGTCAGTGTTTACTGGATAAAAGGGAAGGTTTTCTGTCAGGAGGGGAATTCAACGTAAAAACATTCACGCCAAATCAATAAGAGAAACTTGAAACTGATTTTCCAAACCGGATCGGTCGGAACCCGGGTTAACAACCACCGCCACCGCCACCGGTGCTGATTTTATTTTATTTATTTGCGGTTCTTCCTTTAATCTCTTTGCCTGCTCGTCTTTTTTTTTGCGTTTCGCTTCTGTTCCCGTTTGTTTTGCTGAATTCTGACGTCTTATTTGTCTCTAATGCTCTTAATGTCTCATTTTTAATTCTCTCTCCGCCTCCGTGAATCATTCAGTCGGCGTCGCTACAGACCCCGTGAATAAAACAGCCTTTCAGCACAGAAGCTTACAACATGCGGGTTCGGCGTGGCGGCCGATTAACGTTCCAGTTGTTAAAAAAAAATAGATCCACCCCTACACAAAGTTCCGGGACGTCGTCAACATACGCAGAAACTTTGTCTTCAGGGACAAACGAAGAATCATCAAATTGCCAGAGGTGGAAAAAACCAGAAATGACGTTTGGAGTTGGAGAGTTTGACTTTGTGCAGTTTCCGGTCAGGCGACGCCTGCGTGGTTCCGTCAGGTGAAGGCGGTCGCTGGTGAATTTGGATGTTCTCCCACCACGGCCTGGAGCCGACTGACAGAGCTGGCGCTCTGACGGCCATGACACGCACGAGGTCATCCGTTTTTTTGCAAGAGGGGGGATAAAAAAGTTTGCAGTGGAACATGAGATTCCTCGCGTCCGGCTCTTCGCCGCTGCCGAGCCGAGTGCGGGGGTGTCGTGGGCGTTTTCAGCGATACCGGGCTCAATAAGAACTCAGCGTAAGCGGCTCTACTGAGCCTGAGGCGCCGGCGGCTGAACGGTTGGATGCGAGCTGGGGTTAAAGGCCGAGGCTCCGGGGCCTCTCTTAACAAGCGGCGCCGACTTCCTCCTCATGGTTGTCGGCTCCTGCAACGATTTTCCAATTCATTCGTTTCTCAGCATCCATTCTCCCGTTGGATCGACTGGATCTACTCCCACCGCTTCAGCACTTGACCCGTCTGTGGAGGAGGGTCCGGGAACTCACTCACGCTAACTTATGAGGTCATCGCCAGCAACCTCCGGCCCCCCCGGATCCGCTGACGCCAAACGGAACATTTGCTGAGTCGCCGATTTGTGTTTCCTGCACGGTTTTAAGAACGTCAGCCCACATGTTCTGCCTCCTCTCTCCTCTCCGCTGCTTCTGTGAAAACGGATTCTTCAGCACCGGCTGAAACAAACCGGAAGACCAGAACCTGGAGCTCATTGTTCAACCCTGACTGTAAAATATTTAGTTGACGTTCAAGACAGACGTTCCTACTGGAACTAACGGTTTTATTAAAATCCTCGGTTTATGAGTCTGGTATAGTTCCCCCTGGTGGACGTTGGTGGTACGGAAAACTTCCTGGTGGAAGTAATTAAGCAGAATATGATACACCACCAATCAGATATATCTGTGACTAGAGCTGGGTGTGACTAGAGGTGGGTGTGACTAGACGTGGGTTTGGTTAGATGTGGGTGTGGTTAGATGTGGGTGTGGTTAGATGTGGGTGTGGCTAGAGGGGATTTACCTTGGCTGTTAGCAAACAGAGAGACATTGGCACAGGAGACGCTGACCACCTGACCCGCCTCAGCGCGATACCAGCAATGGATCTCGTCCCACTCTGTTGGACATCCTGAGAAGAAGAAGACAACATTCATGTCTTCACTAGTCAGTGAAGACTGGACCTGATCAGCTAAGGGTACATAAATACCATAACTAGATCTGTTGACCCTGACAGCAAGCCACCAGTCCCCTGCATTGTACAAGAAAATGCCCCTTCCTCAACTCCTCAAATTAATAATCTCAGTCCAGATGGACTGAATCTAACTATTTCTATGGAGTCAGCAGTCTGCTGTAGGATCAGATCCCAGAGTGACTCAGTCATGAAGATAAATACAGTTAACTAGATTATTTTTGTCCTCTGAAGAGAAGAGGCGTGTCTGGACTCCAGGGTGACTGGGATGATGTTGACAGTACGGCTGGTCCATTTAGCAGGGAGATTCTTAGCTACGTTTCCCTAAATGGAGGTTGCAGGAAGAAAGAAGCTGAAATGAATAGAACCCGGGGGCTTCCCTGATAGACCCTACATTAGACCCCTACAGCCAAACCAAGTGCATCGGATCTTTGAGAGGGGGGCTGCTGTCGGCCGCCGTGTCCGTGGTTGCAGCTCAACAGGAAGCAGCTTGGTCATCAGGACGTAGAGTTCTAGGAGGTCAGATCCTCCTGATCCCTGGTTCTAAAAGGGTAGAACCAGGGATCAGAACCCTCGGAGAACAGAGCTGGTCTTTAACTCTTGCGCAAGGCGGAACCGTGATCTAAGGTCTAACATGAATGGGCCTCCTCCTCACTGCCTACGCCGTCACATGACTGACAAGCTCTCCCTGCCGCCTCGAGGGGAGGCGTTTCCCATCATGCATCTATTATTAAAAACATCCATAACTAAAACACAGATTTTGGCGACGGCTGCAGATTCCGCCGCCAAATCCGCGACGAGGCGAATGTCTCTGAGGACAAATGTCTCTTTGAACCCAGTTTCTGGAACGTCACTAATTTGTGGTCCAACACCGAGCTTCTAGAACCTTTTGTTTGTTTTTATCAGAGAGCAGATGATGATTATCGGCTGCTTTGTAAATACCCTAATGGATCTCCTGGTGATGAAAACACGACTCTGTCGCCGCATTAAGAGGAGAGCGCTATTCTTTGAGGTGTCAACAGCGAGACGCTTCATTAGGCGCTAATTAACGAGCACCATGACAGCAGCATGGCGCGGATGAACGGACGCTCCTCGCCAACGGTTTTACTATCCAGGGACCGCCGCCTCGTTTCTTCACGCTTTCGACGAATCCCCCCGGGGTCTCAGTGAGGCGGTCAGAATGAGGTTCTGTGCGGAAAGAGGTGGTCCGATGTTCTTTGATGACACGACATCCATCAAAACCAGAGAAATGACTCCTTTGATTTTGGCAGATGAATTCAAATTAGAGGTTGTTACTTTAACTTTACGCTGTTTTAATTTTTACACTCTTCTTAAGTTCATGGCTCAACCTGACCGGCATCAAAATAACAATAAATATTAGTAAAATAAACATTTTAAATAATGTATTCCTCCTCCAGCAATAGTGGTGAAAAAATAACACGATCAAAAAAAAAAATTTGACCCACACCATACTACTTTTTCAGTATTGGACTTTTACAGAATTTCCACATCTTGCTGTGGTTCTGTTTCGCCTGAAAGCTTCGGTACCATTTCTTTTACCTGGATTCTACAGAACTGGAGCGAGAGCGGCTGGATCTCTATATAGGTGGGCTTAATTACCGTCACATCTCCGGTCCAACCAGGACACACCACCGGAGGAGCAAGAGTCCGATGACAGGGAGGAAATGAAGTAACGAAGGAGCGAACAGGGAGACAGGTGTTAACGGCCGGGTCCATTTTTAAAAAAAGAAACTTGTAATTAGAGCGGCGCTGATCTCCAACCGGCTCCACGGATCCACATGAGGGTGTTTGCGTGAGAAAACCCGCCTCCGATTGTTGGCATTTCCACGGATCATTAAACAGCGTCTCCTCTAATCTTTGTGGAAGATCCAAAGCCTAATCTTCATAACTAATGACCCAGACCAAATACCAGAGGTGGAACCCAACAGCGTATTTTACAGCAGGGAGGACGGTTCTGGCATGGATGGTACTGATGGAGTGATAATCAGCTGTTTGCACATTGAAACAATCTAATAACGCCGTTTATGCCACCTTCAACAAGGGTTTTCTGATTATGCATTTAATAAGTTTTGTGTTGGGCGGTTCTGGTCTGCCGTGGTTAGGACCCACCAAAGTCGGTTGGGCCCATTGACCCCGTTTAGACTTGGATTTTAAATACCTTTTGAGCGATCGGATCAAGAAGTGGACTAAGAGACACGCCGCTAAATACTAGTGTAAACAACCTCGGAGACGCATCGCGGTCCAACCACTCAAACCACATCCTGAGGTGTTCAAGGACCCGCCTTTGGCTGTCTGGTTCTTAAACCGTTTCCGAACAGGGCCAGTGATGCTTGTGGAGAGGGAAAGAAAACCCGTCTCATCTGAACCCAGAGTTTAGCCACCGTAGCACAAATCGCTGGATAAGTTCATCCTGGTTCTGATAGAACCCACAGTGACATCACAGGGTTCTGTACAGACTGGTCGGAGAGACTTGCTTACTCATGTCCTCTACCGAAAGTGGATTAAAAAGACACACTGGCATCAGAACTGGACCACGGATCAAAGGAAGGAGGTGGTCTGGTCCGATGGATTAGGGTCTTTTTTTTGTTACATCTTGTGGACAACCGGGTGCATTTGCATGTCTTACCTGGATATAGATGGTACCAGGATGCATTATGGGAAGAAGGTAACGTGAAAGAGTTAGTGTAATGGATCAGAAAGTACTGAGGTTCTTCCAGAACTCGTTGCAGAAACCTTCCGGGGTAAATTGAGGTAACTGGGCCTTTAGCTGTTTATGAAATTGAGATTGTACGTTTTTAGCTTCGGCTTTCAGCGTTAGATGTTTGTTGGCGCTGGTCCTCTGAGTTTATGGCACAGGATGAAGATTAGATGAGACAAAGTCTAAACAGAACATGAAGAGAAACCTTCTAATGAGTTCGCACACGGAACCGGAGGTTCTGCTCAAGCTCTTTGTCTGAGTATCTTTGACACGTCGTCTTCTGTTTTTCTGTTCTCAAAAGATTGTTTATGAAGGGACGGATATCTCAGCTCACGTCCCGGTGGATTCTTTCTCTCCTAATATCACAGCAGCAGTGGGCGAACGGGAAAAAACGGCCTTAATGGACCATGAAGGCACCGCAAAAGTGAGGAGGTAGAGAGGAAGTCACGAGAAAGGGACAGACGGCAGAAGAAAGAGAGACAGGAAATGACCCGCAAATAACAGAGATGCTGTGAAAAAGTATTCACCCCCATCATATGTAGATGTTCCACCTCCAGCAGGAACATCTGAAACCAAACCCTTCTAATAACTGGAGATCAGTCTGTCAGATCAACGCGATGGAAGGTTGGCCCGCTCTTCTCAGCAGAACCGCTTCAGTTCAGGCAGACTGGAGGGTTTGTGAGCAGGAACCGATCTTCTCTGGTTCCACCACGGCATCACAACAGGGTTCAGGTCCAGACTCTGACCAGGAGACATTCAGAGGTGGAAGCTTCTTCTTGGGATGGATGTCTCTCTGATGACTGAAACTCCTCGGATGTTTTCTTTGGATCTTCATGACTTCCTGAATTAACCTTCTTCCTGCTCTTGGAGGACATTTAGAATCTGGTCCACTTCTGTGAAGGTCCACTACTGTTCCAGGTCTTCTGTATGTGTAGATAACGGGTCTCAGTCTGGATCTCTGGAGTCCCAGAACCCTAGAAACAGCTTTGGAAACCTTCACAGACTGATGGATTTCAATTGAACGGGGCTGGTTCTGATCAGTTCTGGGTGGGTCCAGTCCAGCGGAAACCAGGTATTAACGCCGTTTGGTAGTGTTTTAGGATGTAGGTGCTGAAAGAGACGTTTACACACAGAACCAGCTGATGGTTCATGTCAGTGAAACGACCGGGAATAAAATCATCACCCACCAACATTCCAAAACTCTTTCCGATGACATCATCACAGCTGAGAAATATCACGGAGCCCCTCCTCCCCCCATCCAGCGCAATGTTGGGGATCCTGAGGTCCACAAGACCTGAAGCTTCTCCCTCCGTCTCCTTGTCAGCTAAGGTTTTTGCGTTGATGCACATGGACCGGTTCTAGTAGAACCTTTAACCTTGAATCATATCCCTGAAAAGTTGAGTATATCACAGAATCGTCATCATGTTGGAGTCATAACTCAAAAATTATCTTAAGGGCCATTTAGAAATTTTGGGCTCATATAGCCCTTAGTGTGAGGAAGCACTGGATTGAATTTGGGAAAATTCGGTTACTTATTCCCACCACTAGGGGGAGCTTTACCTCCAAAGGTTATCAGGCGATAATTTCTCAACCGTTGATCCGATTCAGTCCAAATTTGGTTCTTATGAATAAATGTCATTAGAGCTTTCATGTATTTATGGTGTTTTACTCTAGTAGTTCATATTTCACTCACTAGGGGGAGCTTTTTGATCAAAAACAAAAAACACTGTTTTTGGGAAATAACTTCACATTTAATTTGAGAAGTTCTGTCGGGGGGTTCGCCCGTACAACGCAGGGGTTTGGGGACTTACCCGTACTGTGGGGGGGCGACGGCGCCGACCCACTTTTCATTCAGTCCTCGTGCGTCTCGCTGAAACGGACTGACGCATCTCCTATCCAGCTCATTAAGAGGGAAAGACAACACAGCGTTCATCCGCTGGTTTGGATCGGCTCAGATATTCTGTCTCAGACGCTAATTGTCGCGTCGGACCTTCTCCGGAAAAAAGATGATGCAATTAACTCCGAGCAGCGCCGGCTCCGTCACGCACCGACGAGCAGACGACGGTCTACCTCCACGCCGCGGCTTCAATCAACCTTTTCAGAGTGGAGAGACGGAGGGAGAGGAGCGTGTCGGACCGAGCCGAGTCAGAACTCCCAGCACTTCAGAAGCAGAGAGGATTCCTATTTCAGGTTTAATGGACTCTCCGGCAGAACCTGTGATTGAAAATGAAGCTCAGTCCTCCTGAAGGACACGCTGTTCCATCTTTTTTCTTCTTCTCAGGCATCGGAGGGAGGATAATGGATGACTCCCCTCCGATTCAGCTGGTTCACCTTCCTCCACCCGACCCGCCTGAGCGGTGGCGGTGCTGATCTGAGGCCAGGCCAGGTTGACCAATCAGCTCCTTTAATCCAGACAGCTCCACACCTGATTAGTTCCCTTGATTGTTCCGGCTGCTCTGCCAAGCGAACGACTGGGATTTGAGAACAGGAAGTAAATGTGTAAAGTTCTGATGGATATCGGGTCGCCTGCAGTGAGAGGAACCTCTGCAGCAGTAAAGTTTCCGCCTGGGCCTTCGGCGCTGTACTCCTGCAATTAAGTTGCCCCCAAATAATTTCACCTGGACCTTTCGTAACGAGGGATTACATCACCGGCCCATATTTAAAGAGACAGTAACGTTTACAGGTTCTGTGTCGGCCATTTTATTTAGACACCAATAAATGAAGATTTTGAGTTTCAGTGAGGAAGACTCCTTCCTCTCCTTGCACACTCCGCCCCAGTCTCTTCTCACACCACTTATCTCGTCGTTAAACACCTTTTGCACGCGCTCAGTCTCCGGTACCGGTTTCACGGTCTGGGTGCCGACCCACCTTCATCATCGGCCCATCATCTCGCTGCTGTCACTCATCTAGTTCCTTCCTGCCGATGTTATGACCCGCCTCCACCTCCCCATCTCCAGCTAATCCTCGCAGATCTATCACCTTCTTTACTCATCGGTCTCTGCAGGGTCATCAGCCACCACCACCGCCAGTATCCAGACTCCAAGGGGAATATAAACACGCAGGGCTGATGATCACGCATCATCTGTTTGAATAAACTCATCTCTGCTTCATGCTACGTCTCTCCGGATTGGAGCAGTGCCATCTGGTGGAACTTTTTAGCGGACTACACCTCAACCGAGTCAAAGCGCTGACCCGGTCAGGCGGAGTTTGACCAGACAGCTGAGCAGGAAATCAAACGGACCTGTCCTGGTGGAGCGGTTCCTCTCATCCTCTTTCAGGATCCGGTTGCATTCTTCCTGATCCTTCATGTGCTGGACCACCAGGGCGCAGTCCGGATGCATGGCCCGGGCCTGGGAACAGAACACACGTCGGGTTAAAACAGGAACTACACTGTTAAAAGAGAGTCGTTCACCGGTAACACACAACTAAATTAAGTTTAATCCAGTCTAAAATTTAAGTTGAAAAGACTTGATTGTGTTACTTTTTAAAATCAACAACAATTCTCTTTTTTTTTTTTACAGTGTGTGATATTTGTCGCAAAAAGCTACTGAGACTAAATAATGTCAGAATTTTGAATCAATTATAAACAAACGTTTCTTTACTGTTTTTTTATTTAAAGTTTTTTGTAAGAAAGAAATGTGAAAAAAAAGTTTTTTGAGTGAAAAGAGATTTGAAAGTTGGGATTTCACTTTTTCTCAATGCCTTTAAGGTCTAATCATGCACTGTAAAAATAAATGACTTCTTTACTACTTTTTGACTCCAACTTAACTATAAATCTAAACCGTAAATACTTTTTATGAGTTGACCAAAAATACTGTTTTTACAGTACATGCTTTTTGGATCGAGTAGTGAAATACACTGTAAAAACTTCTTTTTTTTGAATCAACTCAAAAATAACTTCAACTTGTAGCACTTAATTAAAATAAGTGTTTTAAACTTAAACTCCACACTAAAAAAAATGTGTTTAATTGTATGTCGCAGTAATATTTCAAGTTCATCAAAAATCATTTTATTGATTTTATAAAAAGATGAACTTCATTTTACCAGCGACCAATTCTTCTTCTTCTTTTTTTTTTACAGTGTAGGTACTAGATATAAATAACGGTCCTCGTACATTCGGATCAGCTCAAACGAGTGGAAACGGCGTTCGTTGAATCCTGGTTCTGTTGTACCGTTTTTAAAGAGTTGCGTTTTGCCGGTTTACACGGAGACGAAACGGTGTCGTTTTCAAAAGATTACACTGTGGAAAGTGCTTTCAGAAATTTGTGTGTGGACGAAATAGAACCCATTAGCACCAGAACCTCCACCAAGTCCCAGATCCTGGTTTCTGTAAGCATAATTAAGAGGACAGACAAACTTAGTTGACGTTCACTGAGGTGGGAGACGGTTCCCCTCCAGATGTTTCCTTGAAGGTGTAGATCTACGTCGACCTGTCACTGAGGAGCAGTGGGCGGTCCGGTACGGGACCCTGAGAGCATGCGTCTCGCTCAAGGACCCTACGACCTGAAGCTCCAGAGTCCCAGAACCTTAGAAACAGCTTTGGACCCGTCACACATGGACGGATTTAAACCACCACCTTCTAGAATATCTGTTGATTTTGTCTTGTTGCAATACTGGTGAGACCTAAGAGACAACTTCCTGCTTCTGAAGATGGACCACTGAAGTGAGGATGTGGTCGAACTGGGCCTGTAGTGATCAGTTCTGGGTGGGTCCAGTCCAGCTGGAACCTCCTATAATTGCAGTTTTGTAGCTTTAAGGATTTAAGATTAAGATTTTAGACGTTTATTAAACGATAATGTTTTTTTGTTTGAAGATCCGTCATAGTCCAGTCTGAGGTTCTGACCAGCTGAGGGTCCACAGCCTTTCCAGGATTATCAGATAAATCCATGGCGGTTCCAGAACACACGAGCAGAACTTATTTTGAGAAGGTGAAATATTTAGACATATTATTTTATCTGGGTGGTCCATAAACTCCTACATGATAGTCGGTTTATACCTGCAGCAGAACCAGAACATGAGCCCGAGCGACAGCGGCGGTCCATCTGGCAGCACAACCTCGCCGTGACGAAAGACACCGCCGTCATATCAGCCCGCAGGTTTATGGAAAAAACCTCCTTCGTTCCAGCGAGATATCAGAACGCCGCGTTATCTCAGGACGCGACGCAGCAACGACTCAGCATTTATGTGACTCACATGATGGGCAGAACCGCAGAACCGGGCCCACGTTTACCCGACTTCATAATGGAATCAGACTGTGTGTGTGTGTGTGAGTGAGTGAGTGTTAGTTTGTGTATGTGTGTGAGAGAGTGTGTGAGTGTGAGTCTGCGTGAGTGTGCGTGTGGGTGTGCATGTCTATGTTTATGTGTGTATGTTTGTGAGTGTGTTTAGAATGTGTTCAGAGTGAGTGTCTGTATGTGTGTGTGCGTGGGTGCTTATGTACCTACGTGTGTGTGTTTTTGTGTATGTGTGTGTATCTGTATGTGTGTGTGTCTGTATGTGTGTGTATCTGTGTTTGTGTGTGTTTGTGTGTGTATGCGTGTGATTCTGTGTTTGTGTGTGTATCTGTGTTTGTTTGTGTTTCTGTGTGTGTGTGTGTGTATGTGTGTGTGTGTTTGTGTGTGTATCTGTGTTTGTTTGTGTATCTGTGTGTGTGTGTGTGTGTTGGGTATGTGTGTATATGCGTGTGTGTTTGTGTGTGTATCTGTGTTTGTGTGTGTATCTGTGTTGGTTTGTGTATCTGTGTGTGTGTTTGTGTGTGTGTGTTTGTGTGTGTGTGTGTGTTTGTGTGTGTGTGTGTGATTCTGTGTTTGTGTGTGTTTAAGTGTGTATGTTTTGTGTGTATGTATGTTGTGTGTGTGTGTGTGTGTGTGTGTGTATCTGTGTGTGTTTGTGTGTGTGTGTGTGTGTTTGTGTGTGTGTGTATCTGTGTTTGTGTGTATGTATGTTCTGTGTGTGTGTGTGTGTGTATCTGTGTGTGTATGTATGTTGTGTGTGTATCTGTGTGTGTGTATCTGTGTGTGTGTGTGTGTGTGTGTGTGTGTGTGTGTGTGTGTGTGTGAGTGTGTGTGTGAGAGGGCGTGCACTTTGATTATTCTAACCCTCCGTCTAAATGGCAGGCGTTTGCGTTGCTGTGAGGTCATTTAAATTCAATCTGCGTCTTAACCGGGTCGTTATCTCAGGTCACCCGTCGCCTCCGGCCGCCGCCATTCAGCCTCAGAGTTTCTGACGGTCAGAGACGAGCGGCGATCAGCAGGTTCTGCGACGCGGTTGGACAACCAGAGAGTGACGCTTTCTGTTGATGTTTCCAATCGACGCCTCGCCTCCGTGTCGAGTAATTTGCAATTTATTTGCTTGTTTACGCCGCTGACGGTCAGGCGGGATGAATCAGCGAGACTCTCGCTCACGACCAAAGCTGGTCGCGTTCAAACGACCTCAAATACTGGATTTGGACCCGATCAGAACCTGCAGGCTGGGTTTGATTTCTTTATTACATCTCTCAGGCGGGCCAAGATGGATCAGGTCAGGAAAGTGGAAGAAAATGAAGAAGACGATGAAGCATCTTTTACAGGGATCCATGTTTTAATTAGTTTTCCACCGTCGTCCCCGACAGCAAACGCAGATCTGCGATAAAAAAAAGGCCCCAATCCTCTGCATTGTACCAGCAATCCCCTTAATTGAACTCCTTAAATTTGGACTAAATAGGACCAACGGTTGAGAAATGATGGCTTGAACACTTTTGGAAATAAAGCACCATCTAGTGGCAGAATCGTGCAATTGACCTTTCTTCAAATTAATCCAGCTCTTCCTCAAACTAAGTTATAGAATTTTGAAAAAAGGTTCAAGAAATAGTTTTTGAGTCATCGAGTTAACATGAAGGACCTGCGACGATAATGATTCCATTACATCGCAGACGTATCGTGGATATAATTACAACAAGAAAACTTTGAAAAGTACGTGAAAAAAAAGTTGAAATTGTTAAAAAAAAAAAAAAAGAAAAGTTTACTGATTCTTTTTTACTGATTTAAAAAAAAAAGAAAAAAAATCTCCGTAGGACATCTGGCTTTTATTATTCTATCTTAAATAACCATTTAGATTAAAATAAATAAATAAATAAATAATGTGGCTGCAATCTTCTGTACGTTTGAGACGGGATTAAGGAAAATAAAATAAAAGGTTATTGGCTTACAGCTGGATTAGTTTCTTTATTAAAATTACTTTGAAATAAAACATTCAACTTCCGTTTTCATGCATCCCACCCGCTGACCAGTAACCACGGCAACCAGATAATCCCTGTCAATCTTGGCTCCATTTACTTTTAATATTTTTATTTTCTTCAGGCAGTTTTTTTGTTCAAAACTTCCAAACTGTTGGTTTGATTTGGTGCAAATTAATCATATCTTACTCTAGTAGTTCATATTTTACTCACTAGGGGGAGTTTAAAAAAATGAAAATCAGGTATATCTTCACATTTTAACCAATCAAGTGGATTCCCTGTACAATGCAGGGGATTGGGGACTTTTCATGATAGATTTTTTTTTTTTAACCTCTTATTTGAGGTGCCACCAGAGGTGACGTCAAATGTCAGTGGTTATAATGTTGTGGCTGGTGAATCAATCAATCAAACATTATTTATATAGCAGCTTTCATACGTAGAAAAGTTACAGCAGGGCCCGAAGTATAAAAACAGGACATAAAATGAAAACACTTTAAAAACATATTGGGTCTATAAAAACAGGAAGTGAATTTAGGAGTCAGTAAAAACTATTCAACTATTTTCTTTTAAAGACTACAGTAAATACATAGAATAATAAAGAATTACTAAACATAAAGTAACGATAATAAACGCTAATTTAAATGTCATTACTAGCCATTTCATGTTTTCACCAAAGAATAAAAAAAATGCTTATTTGCATAATTTAATTACTTTCAGGCATTGATTGATATGAAATCTTCAAAAGTCTGAATGTACAATAAAATAACAAATATTAGCACTTTGAGATTTGATCCAAAAACTGCGTCATAAATTAAATGTATTATTATTATTATTATTAAATATTGACACATTTCGTATTTTATGGAAAATTTTAAGTTTTGATAAGATTAGCTACATTTTTAGGATGTATCAAGTTACATAATATTTTTCTAGTAAGTCGTCACAGCCTTAAAAATGAAAATAAAAATCCTTACTTATTGAATAAAACTTTCTCAATAACGATAGTTAGCCTCCGCTGCCTATGAGGCGGTATCAGAGGTGGTAGCAGCGCCAAAACCAACCGACTCTATGTATCCGAAAACTTTGCGGCGCTCTTCTGCTGCTGTTTTGTTCTGTGGGAATGAAATAAGACGACTGTGAGATGGGTCTTTGTTGCGGTTCTGTTGTGTCCAAAGACCTGAAGACACACGGTGGTAGAAACTCACCAACAACAAGCTGACCACGCCCTCGTCTTTACGTTGTTCTCTGCTGTGGATGGAACCATAATTTATCAAATAAACCTGCTGGGGAGTAAATTTATGGTCCGAGTCCATAAATCCAACCTGTTTACTCAGAATAAATAAAAGAAAGAGGAAGGAGGCTAATTTTCTGATAAGCTTAGATTACGACATTACAACTAACCGTCTTATCTAACCACAGGAGACGCTGTGGAGAGACGTTTTTCACTGTTTATCCAAAATTCTGGTCATGAATCCCATCAACAGTTCTCCCAACAACAGTTCTCCCATCAACAGTTCTCCCAACAACAGTTCTCCCATCAACAGTTCTCCCAACAACAGTTCTCCCATCAACAGTTCTCCCATCAACAGTTCTCCCAACAACAGCTCTCCCAACAACAGTTCTCCCATCAACAGTTCTCCCATCAACATTTCTCCCAACAACAGTTCTCCCATCAACAGTTCTCCCATCAACATTTCTCCCATCAACAGTTCTCCCATCAACAGTTCTCCCATCAACAGTTCTCCCAACAACAGTTCTCCCATCAACAGTTCTCCCAACAACAGTTCTCCCAACAACAGTTCTCCCATCAACAGTTCTCCCAACAACAGTTCTCCCAACAACAGTTATCCCATCAACAGTTATCCCATCAACAGTTCTCCCAACAACAGTTCTCCCATCAACAGTTCTCCCATCAACAGTTCTCCCAACAACAGTTCTCCCATCAACAGTTCTCCCATCAACAGTTCTCCCATCATCAGTCCTCCCATCTCAGTGCTGTGAGCTGTAATGATGGAGATTCTCTGGAGGACAGAACCAATAACACACCGTCAATAAAAACCTCTGTTCTTCATAAATAAACCGAATCCTTCCGGTAGATTCCCGATGGTGGAACCAACCGATGAAGAAGAGGAGCGTTTGAGGAGAAATCTCATCTTCTCCCTCAGGAGTAAAACAGCATCATTTTACATCCTGGATTAACTCTGGGAGTCTGATCATCAACTACGACACACTTCAGGGGAACAACCGACTCTATCAAAGAGGAGTCTAGAACTTTATAATTCTGTGTGTTTTTGGGGAAATTATCTTAACGTTACCAAAATAATGTTTATTAAATCAAGCCGGATAATCGGATCATTCCTTTAGAACCGAACCATCAGCACAGACGACACAGCAAGGTTTAAAACTATTATTTATTTAGATATATTCATTTATATCATTTATATATATATATATATATATATATATATATATATATACATTTCTGAATATTTAAAATTAATTGTATTCATTTTGTTCTTTTTTTTATTTTAGAGGATGAATTAATAATGTTTCATCATTTTTATTATTGTTATTATCATCTTTATTATTATTATTATTTTGTATATTTTATTTAAACTGTTTTTTTAAATGGCACCATGACTTCCTGTCAGATTTTAATTTAATTTCCAAAATGTATGTTTTAATTTTTTTATCTTAATAAATTAAATAAATAATAATAAATTAAACTAATATTAAATATTAGTATATGATATTAAAACTGTATTATTAATAACGGATATAAACATAAATAAAATATAATAATAATCAATTCTTATTATCATTAATATTATTTTAAACAAAACATATAAACAATTCATTAAAAAAATAATGATAAATAAATAAATGATGATTATTAGAATCAGTTTAAATGATTTAAGAAATATTGTCAGACTGATTTATTTCCCGAACCTTCTGGTTCGATCAACGACCGTCTCTTCTGGAGAAATAAAGAACCACTCCGAGGTTCGGACTCACCGGTTCCGACAGCTGCAGGATCAGACCCACGTGAAGTAACGTGACGATCCGTCGCACCCACGAGCGTCCGCACACGAGCTCACTGTGCTCAAACATCTTCATGGTTAGTTCACAGAAGTCGGGATATGTCCAGGGAGGATGGCGGGCAGCGAGGATAAGAAGACACAAATTCTCTGTTCGCGCGGAGGAGCGTATGAAGGCGTCTGAGCCACAAGGTGCGCTCCTCCCGCGGAGCCCAGACCGAGGAGCGCAGACTGAGAGGAGCGCAGACTGAAGAGCGCAGACGAGGAGCGCAGACGAGGAACACAGACTGAAAGGAGCGCAGACTGAAGAGCGCAGATTGAGGAGCGCAGACGAGCAGCGCAGACGAGGAACACAGACTGAGAGGAGCGCAGACTGAGAGGAGCGCAGACGAGGAGCGCAGACGAGGAACACAGACTGAGAGGAGCGCAGACTGAAGAGCGCAGACGAGCAGCGCAGACTGAGAGGAGCGCAGACTGAAAGTAGCGCAGACTGAGGAGCGCAGACTGAGGAGAGGAGAGCACAGCTGCGCACTGACTGCATGTTCCCTCTACCGGCTGAATATTCAAACCATCAGTCTACGTTTAAAAGATTTAAGATAACGAAACGACAATAAAAGTAATAATAATAATTACAAGTAATTAGAAAAAAAATGTTTGTATGAAAGTGAAAACTGAAGCACCATATGACCCGAGATTGTTTCACTGTATGAACCTGGACTGATTCATTTATGATGATCCGAAAAAAATGTGTTAGGCATGCGGCTCTCACCTGGTAGTAGGTAGTAGCAGTCAGCAGGTAATAGCAGTTAGCTGATAGTAGCAGCCAGCAGATAGTAGATGTTAGCAGATAGTAGCAGTTAGCAGATAGTAGCAGTTAGCAGATAGTAGATGTTAGCAGATAGTAGCAGTTAGCAGATAGTAGCAGTTAGAATATAGTAGCAGTCAATAGTTAGCTGAAAGTAGCAATCAGCAGATAGTAGATGTTAGCAGATAGTAGCAGTTAGCAGATAGTAGCAGTTAGAATATAGTAGCAGTCAATAGTTAGCTGAAAGTAGCAATCAGCAGATAGTAGATGTTAGCAGATAGTAGATGTTAGCAGATAGTAGCAGACAGAAGATAGTAGCAGTTAGCTGTATGGTAACAGTTAGTAGTAACTAACTGTTGCTAGTTAGATAGTACTTACTAGTAACAGTTAGTAGACAGTAGTAGTTAGCAGATAGTAGTTTGACCTTTGACCTGACGGGTGTCAAAGAGCTGCTGTCTCTGACCAAACGCTGCAGCGTGGCGGCGGCGCAGAGAAGAGCTTCATTGCAGAACTATTTCATGACCTCCAGTCCGTTCAACAGGTTCTGTTAGTGTTGAGCAAGACAAACCTACAGGACGGAACCAAAGCTGTGTGTGTGTGTGTGTGTGAGTGATTGTGTATTTGATTGTTATTGTGTGTGTGTGTGTGTGTGTGTGTGTGTGTGTGTGTGTGTGTGTGTGTGTGTGTGTGTGTGTGAGTGATTGTGTGTGTGTGTGAGATTGTGTTTGTGTGTGTGTGTGTGTATGGGTGTGCGTGAAATTATGTATGTTTGTTTTTGATTTTGTGAGTGTATATATGTGTGTAGGTGAGATTGTGTGTATTTGTGTGTGTGTGATTTTGCATAGGCGTGTGTTTGTGTGTGTCTGATTGTGTGTGTGTGATTGTGTATGTGATTGTGTGTGTATGTGATTGTATGTGTATCTGATTGTATGTGTATGTGATTGTATGTGATTGTGTGTGATTGTGTGTGTGTGTGATTGTATGTGATTTACCTTGAGTGATGCTGAAAAGCTGGTCCACACGTTTGTCTCCTCCAGACTGGATTACTGTAACGCACTTCTCACCGGGATCCCTGATAAAAGTCTTCAAAGACTTCAGTATGTTCAAAACATCTGAAGGATCCTGATGAGAGTTCGTAAACACGAACACATCACCCCCGTTCTTCATTCCCTTCATTGGTTTCCCATCTCCACCAGGATTGATTATAAGATCTCCCTCCTCACTCACCAGTGTATCCATGGTAACGCACCCCCCTACCTAAAAGAACTACTCACCCCACTGACCTCGACACGATCCCTCCGTTCTACCCACTCATACC
>VRLP01004624.1:0-12500 GCA_009660295.1 Lophius piscatorius
GAGAGAGAGGGAGAGAGAGAGAGAGAGAGAGAGAGAGAGAGAGAGAGAGAGAGAGAGAGAGAGAGAGAGAGAGAGAGGGAGAGAGAGAGAGAGAGAGAGAGAGAGGGAGAGGGAGTTTGAAGGAAGGATACAAGCAGACAACCTCCAAACCAGGTTCTCTCCGTTTCTCCAGGTGGACAGGAACCGGCCCGAGTCGTGAACCCATGTCATCCTGCAGAACATTTGAAACGGGCCCGACACAGGAGTGGTTCTGTGTTCACGCCACCAACAGAAATGGTTTCTGTTCTTTTCAATCGTCTGAAATGAAGAAGAGGAGCGGATTCGCCTGAAAGACTTCACCTCCAGTCTTGACAGCGAGCATGAGAGCCTCCACCCGTCCCTCCACCCGTCCCTCCACCCTTTCCTCCTTCCACCCGTCTTAATCTCCCTCCTCGGCGATCCCGGAACAAAGAGCCGGCAGATCCGTGTTTTTCTAACTACCGTCGAGGACATATTTGATAAACATGCATTAGCATTAGCCGAGGTCAGGATTAGCAGCCTTCATCCTCAAACTGTTCCATCGCTCTGCTTCGTCTGTTTGTTGATCTTTTCTCTTTTTTCTCCTCCTGTTGTTTGTGGCCGTCTCCGATCCCAAAGGAAACGATTCCGGCACAAATATTTGAAGGCTGATTAAAGATCGTTGGGGAAAAGAGATTATTGACTGTTTTTTAATCGATCTGTAAACACAAACAGGTTCCTGTGAAGGCTCAGAGAACCGTCAGAAACGGCACCGATGGACCGGACCCTCAGTCCAATGACCCTCGGCGCCGTCATGTGATGCATTTATGCAGCAGAATGTTTCAACACACACAGATTTGTGAGGGTCTCATAAATGTCTTTTCCTCATCGCTTTACAAAAACAACAAAAGAGGAAGATGAGCTCCAGACGCTCGTGTCTCACAAAAAGTTTCAAGTGTGTGTGTGTGTGTGATGACCTCACACAAAGACTCTGATCTACTTAGAGGATTAAAAGTCGCTTCTCCCGCTGTCTTCTATCAGACACACACACACACACACACACACACACACACACACACACACACACACACACACACACACACACACACACACACACACACACACACACACACACACACACACACTCTCAGATGTGTCACACACTCTGGCCCAGATCGCCGGTTCTGAATGAGGTTCTTAGAGAGGCGGTTCATTGTCGGTCCAGCTCTTCCCTCCAGAACGTTTCTTTTGTTCCTGGTTGCCACCAAAGGTGATGTAATCCGGAGGAAAAGCTTCTTCCGTTCTCCTCTTCCTCATAAGATCCTCGTCTTCATGAAGGCTCCGCTCCCATGATTTGACATTAATGCTAATCCAGCTTTTGTCCTCCGTCGTCTCCTCGCCGCGACTCACAAGTGATCGTGAGCGGAGGGTCCAGCAGCACGTTCTGATTCTGACAGCAGGTCCGGTCCAATGTGGCAACGTTTGTAGAGCAGCGCCGATACTTTAAAAGTCACTTTTACGTCACAATATTTAAAATAAAATGTCTAAATATTAAATAAAAGACATAAATGTTTAAATATTAACTCTAAATATTAAATATAAATATTAACTCTAAATATTAAATATAAATATAAATATTAAATATTAAATATTAAATATTAAATATAAATATTAAATATAAATATTAAATATAAATATAAATATAAATATTAAATATTAAATATAAATATTAAATATAAATATAAATATTAAATATAAATATAAATATTAAATATTAAATATAAATATTAAATATAAATATTAAATCCAGATATTAAATCTAACTGAAAATATAAAATTTAAATATGAATTAATGTAAAAAGACATAAAGATATAAATGTTGAAGCTCAGGAGGAAGAGACTTCATCACGATAGAACGTTCAGTGAAGAGGATGAGGATGAGGATGAGGAGGGCAGAGTGATGAAGACGACCCTGAGGAGCGACTCCACCATCTTGAGTGGAAACTAATTATATTTGTGGAAACGATAACGAGCGAGGACCGCCGCTCGCCGCTAATCACCACTTATTAGCGTCCTTATTGTCCTCTCATGGATGAGGAAGAGGAGTGGAGCGCCGCTCCGGAGGTCTGGATGTCTGGGAGTGAAGAAGAAGAACACAAACGTTCAGAGTAAGGAGTCGCTCCTTAATGAGAGCTCTGGGTTCTCCTTCCTCCCCGACCGGACCATTATCACATTACAGGCTCATTATCCTCATCATCACAGGGATCAGGACATGAACACGTTTCGTACGATGTGACCCCGATCTTTCTGCAGGAACGGAAAAATGTACAAATCCACACAGTAACGCCGAAAAGTTCTGGAAGCTCCAGAACCATTTCATGGATCATTTTTACATTTCAGACCCACACAGACCTGAGTGTGAGGAAGAACTGGGTTGGTTTTGGGGAAAGGTCGGTTGTATATTTTCCAACACTAGGGGGCGCTTTATCTCCAAACGTCATCAGGACGTCATTTCTCAACCGTTGGTCCAATGATGGTTCTGGAGGAGATCCAAACATTCTGGTTCTCTGTCATACTCACTAGAGGGATCTCACACACACACACACACACACACACACACACACACACACACACACACACACACACACACACACACACACACACACACACACACACACACACACACACACACACAGACACACACACACACACAGACACACACGGACACACACACACACACAAACAGACGTACACACACACATACATACTCACACACACATGTGTCTGTGTGTGTGTGTGTGTGTGTGTGTGTGTGTGTGTACGTGTGTGTACACACACACACACACACACACAGACACACACACAGACACAAACAGACACACACGGACACACACACACACACACAAACAGACGTACACACATAGAAACACACACACATTTATGCACGTACACACACACGCACACACACACAGACACACACACGTACAGACACACGTACACACACGAATACACACACACGCACACACACACACAGATAAACACACATAAACACACATACACAGACACACACACACACGTACATACACACATATACACACGTACACACACACATAAACACACATAAACACACGTACACACACACACGTACACACACACGTACACACACATATACACACGTACACACACACATAAACACACATAAACACACGTACACACACACACGTACCATGCACGTACACACACACTCACATGTACACACACACACGTACACACACGCACACACATAAACACACATAAACACACATAAACACACATACACAGACACGTACACACACACATACTCACATACACACACACACATAAACACACATAAACACATACACACACACGTACACACACACACGTAAACACACACGTACACACACACTCACATGTACACGCACACACGCACACACACACATGAACACACATACACACACACACACGAACACACATAAACACACACGTACACACACACACGTACACACACACTCACATGTACACACACACACACACACACATGTACACACACACTCACATGTACACACACACACACATGTACACACACACTCACATGTACACACACACACACACACACATGTACACACACACACACATGTACACACACACTCACATGTACACACACACACACATGTACACACACACACACACACACATGTACACACACACTCACATGTACACACACACTCACATGTACACACACACACACATGTACACACACACACACATGTACACACACACACACACATGTACACACACACACTCACATGTACACACACACACACACATGTACACACACACACACACACACATGTACACACACACACACACTGGGGACTTAAACCACATTAAACGTTTAGAGATTAGAATCGTTCAATTAGTTTCCACTGGACCCAAGTGATTGGTGGAAATGAAATCCGGGCTCTCCTGCCGGATCCGCGGGTCGAGGATTGGCGGAGAACGATCGATGCGATTGGCCGGCCGTGGTTGTGAGAGTGGGCCCGTGCGGACCCCTCGGACCCCTCCTGCCTCTTCATGCTTCTAACTCGGCGGCTCCATTCAGCGAACAGAAGCTGCTAAAGGACTTGTGAGCTGTACTTCAGCGCTCCTCCAGTCCAATCACTCATTTACCTGAAGTGATTTCATCACTCCACACAGAACCACGCCGAGTCCCACTCTGAGCGCCGGGTTACCGGACCCACAGCCTACAATTAACCAAGTTACAAACCGGGCCTGCTGCAGAACCTTCCTCAGCGGGAAGAAGCTTTGAGAAAACGGGTTTCGCTCAGAGGCTAAGCTTGACCCTTTTCCACTGAGATGGTTCCAGGGCTAGTTCGGAGTAGGAGCCTGATTTAGCACCAGTTCTTTGCTTATCCACAGCCTAAGCACCAGCTTCTGGCTCTCAAAACTGGTGCCAGACAAGCACCGACTTTTTACCGGTCTAGAGCCAAGAACCGATTACGTCATACAGTGACGTAATGGCGCGGATCCTCTAACTTGGATCCTCCCCAATGGAAAAACAAACGGGTTCTTAGGAGGTGCTTGACTTGAACCAACTAAGCACTAGATCCAGCACCAAACTAGCACCAGGTTCTTTTTGGTGAAAAAAGGGTATTTGTAAATAAATACGGGAGGGTCAGAGTCTGTGAGTAACGGATCTCCTCTCCTCGCCGTCAAGTGGCTCTAAAAGGTTTGGGGGATTTGCGGAGTGGGCGTGGCCACCGGTTCTGCATTTTTGGGTCCTGCAGTCGCAGCGGTGGGTCCGAGGGGAGATTTTAGGAGGGGAATTATCCGGGACGGAGAATGAAGGCGATTTGAGAGGCTGTGCTTCAGCGGCCTCTGTGGGCCCCACAGAGGGTCCGGTCCGAATCAAGCAGCGTTTTTGAGAAGGCTGCCTGCATCAGCTTTGCTCAGATCCCCCCTAATCCCTCCCACTCGAACCTTCGTCCGCCACAATCTGCATGCCAACAGATTAACACAATACGCAAAGATAATTCAGCCGGCCGCCTCTGACAGTGATCTCCCAAATCTCCGAGCGGCCGAGGGAAGATACCTAAAACCCAAACCAGATTAAGTCCAGAGATCTGGGTCCTCAGACCCTCGCAGGGGGAACATATTAGCATCACCGCTGGACGCTTTCATTTATTCGTTCATCTGATTTTAGGAGCAGATAATACTCAGCCTGAGTGTCACACAAATCTGCCTCGGGTCGGAGGGAGGGATGAGACCATATCCCAGATTGAGGGAGTTCAAGAGGGAGAGAGAGAGAGAGAGAGAGAGAGAGAGAGAGAGAGAGAGAGAGAGAGAGAGCCTCCTGTAATCCATATTATATGATGCCAAAGGGCGAGGGAATTATTTAAAAGGCTCTTTGTTGTACTCTTTTTCGTAAATGTGGTTTGGGGCTGGGATGAAGGCGTCCGCTCCGACTCCATGAAGGGTTTCAATTACGGCGCGTGAGATCGGAGAGTTTTATGTACAAACGTATGGATCTGAGTTCAAACGACGGGGAGGAGAGAGGAAGAGGAGACGATGTTTGATGCATCCCAGTGTCTAATACGAGCCTTCATCTTCATCCAGAGGTTCCTGTCTCAGTTTCCCCGCTTTAATCACACTGTAAAAATAATGGATTGTTTAATGAAGTGAAAAATTAAAAAATTACTTCCACTGATAACATTATATTAAATTTAGTATTCACAAATTTAATTAATAAGTTAAGACTTAAAAATTTGCATTAGAAGGTTTTTTTGTTGTTGATTTTTTTACAGTGCATGATCAAAGAAGCAAGAAAAAAAGTTAAATTCCAGCTCTTAAAAAAAATGTTTTAAATCCATAAATAATTATTTAATTTTGGTGGAAAAAATTTTTTTTACTGCAAAGTTTAAGACAAATATTACACACTGTAAAAAGAGGATTTTTTTGACAAACTAAAAAAATATATCTCTTCAACCGAAAACACGCGTAAGTATTTAGAACTTAGATCAATAAATTAATCTCAAAAAGAATTAATTTAATTTAGATTAGCAGTTGAGGTGATTTCTTCATCACATGTTTTTTTTACAGTGTATGATTCCAGCTTTTTAAAAATGTTTTTCAAATATTGTTTTTTGTTTTTTTGTTTTTTTGTTTTGCTTTAAAGTTTTTCCTAATGGTTTTACACAAAATATAAAAAATGTAATCACAAATATTTGTTATTTATTGATTGTATTATTTCAGACAAATATAAAAACACTATAAAAACACAATTAGAATAAATCCTCAAACTTAAATTTTCGCCTGTGTAATACTTTGTTTAATTATGCGTAACCGTTGCGGCGGTTCTTCCTGACGGTTTTGTGAGCGGTGTTTGGTTCTGGTGTCGTTTCACATCCAGGTTTTATTTGAGCTCCTCTCTTCAAAGATCTTCGTCGGAGTTTCGTTGAAACAAACATTTTCGCATGAACTGGATTGACGGCGTTTACTTTGCATCTGCGATCCCTCGGCTCAGAACTTCATTCTTTTTTTCGGGGCATTGGGCGCGGTGGCCCCCAAGTTGCCAAACTCCTTCCCCGTCGTGTTTTTCCCGACGCGGTGCCGGGATCGTTTGGAGAGCTTGCCGTGTTCCCGCGGCGACAGACTGCGGCCTCTCTCTGCCGCGCTCAAGGGCCCTTGAGGCGGCCATTATCTGGACGCCCGCCTCGCTGAGGCATATGGGTAATTACTGAGCTAATAGAGTGATGGAGAGAGAGGCAGAGGCAGGAGCCTGGGCCAATTAGATGATGCATTAGTGCTCTGTCTTTTGTAAGCACCTAATGTGTGGGGAGAGGAAGAGCTGGAGAGAAACGTGTCGTTTCTGAAGGGTCAGGATCCTTGAGCAAATGTAAACAGTCTCTCTCACACACACACACACACACACACACACACACTTATACATACTCACACAAACACACACACACACGCACACAGACACACACACACACACACACGCACACAGACACACACACACAGACAAACACGCACACACACACACACACACACACACACACACACACACACACACACACACAGAGCGAATCCAAACTAACGAGGAGACCCTCTGCGGTTCTGTTCGGGTCTGCTTTGAGAATCCACTCCATCAATTACCCAGAGAGGCTCCTGATGACGACCACAGCTGGAATCACACTCCGCTCTAGCGCTCCGCTCTAGCGCTCCGCTCTCAGGTCTTTGTTTTCGCCCGCTGTCATCCGGCCCACAGAGGAGCGGATCCCACCTCAAGCCCCGGCGCCGGGTTTTGAGCTAAGGATGTGCCTCTCTGTCAGAATGTGGACGGGGAGTTCTGGCCGGCGCTGAAGCTGGCTGTTGATCGGGCTCGCGGCTCTGCTTCCTGCCAGAGAAGTTCAGGGCGGAGCCTCTGGCGGTACGATGTTTGTAAAGTTCCTACGCCGCCATCCCCCGCTGCCCCCAAAGTCCCCCAATCCACTGCGTCTTACGAGCAGAACCCCGCCGGATCGACTTCCTCAGGTTAACTGTGGAGGGTCAGAGAAAAGGTGTTTGATTTAAAAAAGAAGAAAAGCTCCTCCTAGTGAGTAAAAAAAGAACTACAAGAGCAAAATAAGAAAATTACAAGGAAGTTCCAGAGTCGATTCAGCGCCGCCAAATTTGGACTAAAAACTTTTGAAGATAAAGCTCCCCCTAGTGTCAGAAATATGCTACCAACCTTTGGCGGAATCACTCCAGTTCTTCCTCGCACTAAAGTCTATGTGGGTATAAAATTGTTGAAATGAAAATGATCCACAAAAGAGTTGTTGAGTTATCGCGTTAACACGAATACAGAAGAGGGTTAGGTCCACGCGAGGCTAAGAGAACTATTAGTGAGGGTTAGATGAGGAACAAGTCAGAATTCTAGGTTTAATGTCAGAATTCTGAGGTCCAGTTTGAACGTGGGACCGGTAGCAGACCTGAAGAGGCGTCGGGTTCAGAACTGGGTTCCTCTTTAAAGGGTATTGATTTCCTACCAGCAGCAGTTCTCTGTCAGTAAAGATCAGAACCTGTAGCCACGTTGCCGCTGTGGATGACATCACGATCCAGAAGTGCTGCTGATTGGTCGGTCGTGAAACCTGGACGAACAAATGTGTCGTGTGTCCAGAGACGAGACCTACCTGATGACATCAGAACGCCGTCTGATGACCGTCGTCCGTCAAACGCATGTCTGACAGGAACCACAAAGACTAGAGGTCTAGAAGTGAGAGAAGTTCTGCTGGATGGTTTAGAGACGGTGGTTCTGGTTCTGAGCAGAAGACAGGAGGCCGAGCTGAAGATGTTCAGATGTTCTCTGGGAGTGAGGAGGAAGGACAGGATTAGAAAGGAGACATCAGAGGGACAGTCCAGGTGAGACGTCCTGGAGACAAAGTCAGAGAGGACAGATTGAGATGGTTCTGACCCGTGAAGAGGAGGGATAGTGGATCTACTGGTAGGGTTTTTTATTTCATGCAAAGAAAACGTAAAACATCAGAACATTAAAACATTAGACAACAGAACGTTAGAACGTTAGAACCGGACCTGTCCGTCTGAACCGGACCCGTCCGTCAGACCTGGACCTGTCCGTCAGACCTGGACCTGTCCGTCTGAACCGGACCCGTCCGTCTGAACCGGACCCGTCCGTCAGAAAGGTTTACGTTCCCTCCATAATCCGAACACGCTGTGCAAACGCTGCTCAGCAAACACGACGGTGGGTCCGGTCTCCTCCTCCTCTTCCTCCTCCTCCTCCTCCTGCTGCTGTTTGCTGATACAAGTGAGTAACGGACTCTGCTGCAAACAGAACGCATGCTAATGAGCGACCCGGCTCTCCAGCCGCACAGAACCGCGGCCCTCAAGTACAACCAACCCGGTCCTTATTCCATCAATGGGGGGCCCCCCTCTCCTCTCCCAACATTCAGACACATATCCATCCCACCGTCCTCCAGACAGAGAGCTCTCCTCTCTCCTTCTGAGCCCTCCCTCCACCTCCTCCTCCCACCACCCATACGGTGGCCCCCTGCCCCGAAATGACACCGGCCCCCATCTCCTCCGGGCTGAAGGGCCCTTCAGACGTCTGCTGAGAAAGAGCAGAGCGCTGGGAAACAAGAGGCGGGCGAAGAAAAAGAAAATAGCGGAGTAAAAAGGGAGACGACGCCGAATGAAAAGGAGATAATGAAAAGGAGATGTGAGGAGGAGGATGAGGAGATGAATGTTAGGATCTACGATGTAGATGGTGTCGTTAGTTAGCGGGTGGAGTGCTAGCGTTCTCTGTCATGCTAATCCGGCCGTCTCTCTTTGTGGTGCTGGTCGGTGTCTGCTGGTGTCACTCGCCCTCCTCGCTCCTCGCTTTCTTCTCCTCCTGTTTGGAGTGGACGATCAGAGGGTAAACAGCCATGTTGTCTGAAAGGATCACATTTGAATAACTAATACATAGTTAGCATTAGCATACATTATTTATTCAGCCCCGCAAAGGTGCTCGCCGTTTTCCAAGCGAGCCTCCGCTGTTGTTTTTTTCCCCCGTCGTTGTTTACAGAAGGAACGCTTCCAGGATCAGGACACATGAAAGGAAAAAAAAAGAAGAAAGGAAACTGTTAGAAGCATCTCAGCTTGCCGCCACATCAGCGGCGCCGACCCCGGGGCTCCGCCGCGCTTTTTTTACACTGTTTATCCAACCGGCGGCGGCGCGGCACGTGTCGCCGCCCCGCTTCCTCCTGATTACTTTATCGCTCCGAGATCTTGGATGGGAAGAGAAATTAGGAGGGAGATCCCAGCCAGGTTCTCCTGGAGGAAGCGTGTCCCTCAAGTCTCAGTTGGTGTGGCTGGGGGGGGGGGGGGGGGGGGGGGGGGGGGGGTCTCCTCCCTCATGTTTACCCACAGTAATCAGGAGTATGTGGAACGGCGGCGAGGCTTTGGCAGCGAGGAGACGGCGCTACATTAGAGAGGAATGAGGAGATCGGGCCAAACCTGGCACTCCGACGGTTCCCCCGGTTTTTATTCCCGTTTTCTAATTTGGGGAAAACTTTAGAACGAGGGAGGATGAGACTCTTAATCTGGACCGAACCGGACCGATGTTTCACTTTTTCCTCTCTCTCTCTCTCTCTCTCTCTCTGGCCGTGAACTTTTGGAGCGAAGCAGCGGCGAACAAAAGGAGCGGTTCTGGGTTGACAAAGAGGAGAATAGATGGAATGCGAACGACGAGCCGCCATCTGCTCTGGAGGATGACCAAAATCTTGACACACTTCAGCAATCCCACAATCCCCCTGTTCCTGGAGCGTTCCAGGCGCCCCTTTCATACTCTCCACCCTCCACTCCCAGAGTCTGTGTGATTTCCCTTTTCTCTCTCCTCCTCAATTAAGTCATTAATTTCTTTCTTCGTCCTCCTCTTAATGACCGCCGCGGCGCAAACAAGCGCCGGTTGCTTCCCATCGAGGCCTGTGATTGGGCCTAATTGTGGCGATGCCCTGAGTACGAGCAAACGGGAACGAGGGAGGAGGGACGCGTTTTTTTTGGACAGTGGCAAAGAAAAAAAGTGAGGAAGATGCATATAAGGCGGGCATTCACGTTGGCGAGCGTTTCAGCCGGGCGATGATGAATCTACGACTTGTTGACTAATGTAAATTGTAAACACCTTATAAATCATTAATAAGCTGCTAACTAACTCGTTAACTATTAAAGGTGTCAGAGAACCCCCGCTTGCCAAATAGTGAGCTGACTTATTTGCATTGCCGACTTTATACTGCCAAATAGTGAGCCACATCAACAAATTGAGAGTTCTGTTATAAACTGTTTATAACCGTTAACTTATGACTTATTTATTGTTTGTAGCTTTATTACAAACCATTTATAGTCTAATATAGTCAACCATACACGGACTTCAGCGGCACAGAACCAGTACTTCTCTGCAGGTTCTGCAGGGTTCAGGTAGCCAGCAGGTGTCTGTGTTTCAGGCTGAACAGCGTTTGCTGTGGAGCTCGCTCCAAGTATGGGCCGGTCCAGGACCGGTTGTGACTGGTGCTGGCTCGCTGCGTACCGCTAACATCTAATGGCTTCTAGCTAGCAGTGTCCACCAAGGATGTCCTCCAAGAGAGAGGGAGTCCAGCACTCCGGCCTAAAATCAGCCGTCTTGTTTGGCTGATTGTGTATTATGTGACCATCTGCAAAAAAGGCTCAGTGTGCATTTGTGTGTGCGAGTGTGTTGTTGTGCTCGCTCAGAGGGGGGGGGGTGAGGGATGTGCAGGGAATTAGGCAGTCTTTAATAACACATTTTGGGGATAAAGGCATTTTGGAAATACTCACAGATTGCTCCATTTATAGATGCAGAGAAGTAGAAGCAGGGAGAGAAAGGGAAAAAAGGAACAGCAAATCTCCAGATTAGAGATTAGCCACAGTAGCAGATTTAAAGGGGCGTCTGGTTCTGGGCCAGCCCGCTCAGGCATCTATCTGGCTTCTGCTGGCCGGGCCTGACGCCGCCCTTCTAAGTAGATCACTCAGTCCTTTCTGGGAACCGCTGCTACCTCCTGTGGCCTCTCTCACCCGGCTGTCACTCAGGTTTCATAACAGGAGACAGAAGCTTCCATCTGGATCCGTCTCATACAGAGGATGGATGATGGATGTGGATGGATGATGGATGGATGATAATGGGTGGATGGATGATAGAGGGATGGTTGATGGATTGATGATGGTTGGATGATGGATGGATGGATGATAATGGATGAATGGATGGATGGTTGATAGATGGATGGATGGAAAATGGATGGATGGATGATAGATGGATGTGGGGGGATGTTGCAGGGATGGATGGACAGATAATGGTAGGATGGTTGGATGATGGAGGGATGATGGTTGAATGATGGAGAATGGTTGGGTGATGGATGGTTGGATGATAATGGTTGGGTGATGGTTGGTTGATGGATGATGGTTGGATTATGGATGGATGGATGATGGTTGGATGGATGATGGTTGGATGATGTATGGATGGATGATGGTTGGGTGATGGATGGATGATGGATGATGGTTGGATGATGTATGGTGGATGGATGATGTTGGGTGATGTATGGGTGGATGGATGATAGATGGATGATGTATGGGTGGATGGATGACAGTTGGATGATGGTTGGATGATGGATGGTTGATGTATGGGTTGGTGGATGGATGATGGTTGGGTGATGGAAGGATGGCTGATGGTTGGGTGATGGATGGATGATGGTTGGGTGATGGATGGTTGGATGGATGATGGTTGGATGATGGATGGATGATGGTTGGATGATGGTTGGGTGATGGATGGATGATGTTGGATGATGGTTGGATGATGTATGGATTGATGGATGATGGTTGGATGATGTAATGTTGGATGGATGGATGATGGTTGGATGATGGTTGGTTGTATGGAGCTCCAGTTATTTTTGGATGACATGATCTCCCTCCTCAAAAATAAAACTCAAAGCCTCCTC
>VRLP01004624.1:17500-46570 GCA_009660295.1 Lophius piscatorius
CAAAACGAAATCTGATATAAAATAATACGATGAAAGAAAACCACAAAAAAGGTACTTGAACTTAAAATCCCCGCTAACGCGAGCTAATACGAGCTAACGTGAGCTAACAGGAGCTAACGCGAGCTAACACGAGTTAACGTGAGCTAACGTGAGCTAACGCGAGCTAACACGAGCTAACGTGAGCTAACGCGAGCTAACACGAGCTAATGTGAGCTAACGCGACACGACTGAACAGAACTACTGCCTCCAACATCCAACGCGCGAGTTGCCATGGCGACTGTGTGGATGATAAATAATAAGTAGTCATAAAGTAGAAAGTCTACAACATAATTCATAAACATAAATGACAAGGATAGAATGTTAACTAAAATCTGTACACCGAAATTAGTAAACAACTACCGTCTGCCACTTTGACCCGTGGCGTCCCTCAGGGCTCCACCCTCGGCCCCTTACCTTTTATATCTACATGCTGCCGCCGGGTCAGACAATAAACAGGTTCAGAAACGTGAGACCCAGAAGGATCTCAACCAAACATCTGAGCGGGAAAATAAAGAAAACACAAAACGTGAACCAAAATACCTGAAAACAGAAACATGAATCTAAGTGTGAAGCAAACGATAGTGACGGCGGCGGACAGCCGCCACAGTGGGAGGATTAGTTCCCACTAGAATCAGTAACAACCGCTGAAATCACACGCCTCGCTCTTCCTTCCGTACAGCCGGAACCAGACAAAGATCCTGTTTGGATGGAAGCGGCCGTATCACCGCCGCATTCAATTAAAAAAGCAGTAGATACGAAGAAAAAAAAAACTCCACAAATACGGCGCATTTATGCACGCCGACAACAAGAGGCCATTAAATCCATCAGCGGAGTCTTCAGGGCCGTGTCGGCGGCGTCAGAGATGTTGGACAACATGCATTTATCTCACTAGCAGCAGCCATTGTGCAGAAAAGGTGCGAGGTCCTTTTTTTTTTCTTTTTTTCTGCGAAACCTCTTACCATCCCATAATCAGGAGTGATAATGTGTCTCATTCTATGCTAATGTGTGTGTTTTACAGCAATCAGGCGACAGGTGATGATAGCGCGCGCTGAGAGATGTTCAGCCGTGTGTGTGCGTGTGCGAGGGGTTGTGCGTGTGTGTGTGTGTGTGTGTGCGTGTGCGTGTGCGAGCGCAGAAGTGTGGACGCAAGGCACCATTAGTGACTTCCCAGGTCCTCTTCAGGAACACAATGGGCGGCGAAATTGCTTTAATGGAAAAAGGCTAATGTGAGACGTACACACACTGACGCGCACACGCACACATGAAAACACCACCTTAGCGAATCACTCAAGCCGGTAAGAGGTAGAAAAAGGGAGGATATTATCACTTACACTAGAAAAAAAGCCAGAGATGGCGGCGAGAGAGTAGACGAGGAGAGAGGAGAGAGTCGGCGCTGCTCTCCTTCCTCCCACCAGAGTCGGAGGTTTCCACAAACTCCGGCACGGATCCCGGAGGAGAGAGTCGTGTGTCCTCCTCAACCACGCAGCTGTGTCGATGCTGGGGGGTCGACAGAGGAGGATTTCTATCAGGACATGAAAGTAGACGTGACACTGTTATTACACATGAGGACATGAAAGTAGACGTGACACTGTTATTACACATGAGGACATGAAAGTAGACGTGACACTGTTATTACACACCAGGACATGAAAGTAGACGTGACACTGTTATTACACATCAGGACATGAAAGTAGACGTGACACTGTTATTACACACCAGGACATGAAAGTAGACGTGACACTATTACACATCAGGACATGAAAGTAGTCCTGATGTGTAATAACACATCGGTCTCACCTGTACCTCTGAACGGTCTCACCTGTGCCTCTGAACGGACTCACCTGTGCCTCTGAAGGTTCTCACCTGTCTCTCTGAAAGGTATCACCTGTGCCTCTGAACGGACTCACCTGTGTCTCTGAAGGGTCTCACCTGTCTCTCTGAAAGGTATCACCTGTGTCTCTGAACGGTCTCACCTGTATCTGATCAGTCTCACCTGTGTCCTTGAAAGGTATCACCTGTGTCCCTGAACGGTCTCACCTGTATCTGATCGGTCCCACCTGTGTCTCTGAACGGTCTCACCTGTGCCTCTGATCGGTTTCACCTGTGCCTCTGAAAGGTCTCACCTGTGCCTCTGAACGGTCTCACCTGTGCCTCTGATCGGTTTCACCTGTGCCTCTGAACGGTCTCACCTGTGTCTCTTAACGGTCTCACCTGTGCGCGGGGCGGGTAGAATCTGTCTGACATAAGGTGTCAGGACTCCAAGGGTCCTCCGCTGTCCCTCAAGAACCCAGCTTCTGTTCCGGTAACTCCACCCTTCACCCCTCTTTAACACCTCATCCTCACTCTGTCGCCAAGCAGCTCTACATTCCATCTTCCTCACCCGTCACTCACTCACCGACTGTCTCTCTTCACTCTCTCACCCTTTTCCTCCGCGTCTTCCTAACGCCTCTACATCATCCCCTTGTTTCCGTCCAATGCCCCGTGTCAGGATGTGTGAGAGATCAGCTACCTCTCTAACCCCCCCAGCCTCCCACCTCTCCCTCCGAACCTCCTCTTTGCCCCCCCTCCCCCCGGGTGAGGGAGACGTCGTCTGGCTGGGAGCGCGTGTCTGTTTTGTGCTAACAAACTGTGTCTCATCACCAGGAAGACCTGCGTCTGCGAGGAACAGACGGATTAGGATCTCGGTCCCAGCGCCGCATTCATCAGAACCTCATTCCCCTCCGGGTCGCCCGCGGCCAAATCCACAATCCCAGACACAAGAAGAGGAGAAAGGGATCTGATGGCGTCTCTCTGCCTTCATCGCTCTTTTCTTAGAAGGATATAAAAACACTTCTGGCCCTCAGTGTGTGTGTGTGTGTGTCTGTGTGTGTGAGAGTTTAAGTGTGTGAGTGTGTGTCTTTCTGTGTTTTTGTGTGTGTCTGTGTATGAGTATGTGAGTGTGTGTGTGTGTGTGTGTGTGAGAGTTTAAATGTGTGAGTGTGTGTGTGTGTCTGTGTATGAGTATGTGAGTATGTGAGTGTGTGTGTGTGTGTGTGTGTGAGAGTTTAAATGTGTGAGTGTGTGTGTGTGTCTGTGAGTGTGAGAGTTTAAGTGTGTGAGTGTGTGTGTGTGTTAGCTCTGGACTGAGTAGATGGAGTGAGTGAAAAGGAGAAACAGAGAAAAGGAGGGAGAGAGATCGGAGGGAGAGAAAAAAGGAGGGAGAGAGAAAAGGAGGGAGAGAGAAAAGGAGGGAGAGAGATTGGAGGGAGAGAGAAAAGGAGGGAGAGAGATCGGAGGGAGAGAAAAAAGGAGGGAGAGAGAAAAGGAGGGAGAGAGAAAAGGAGGGAGAGAGATCGGAGGGAGAGAGAAAAGGAGAAAGAGATAAAAGGAGGGAGAGAGAAAAGGAGAAAGAGAGAAAAGGAGGGAAAGAGATTGGAGGGAGAGAGAAAAGGAGGGAGAGAGATCGGAGGCCTTGAAGTGGATTCTAGCAGGAGAGTAAGAGATGGCGGTCTTCTGACAGAGGCGGCGGCGGTGGGGGGGCGTCGCCGGCTAACGAGCGGTGTGGAGCCACAGAAGGTGTGTGTAGCCGAGCGTGAGGAAGCGGTGGAGACAGCGCCGACCCGCTGAGATGAGCGTGGAGCTAATGCTATGTTAGTGAGCTGCTAACGGCATGCCTGGGCCCGGCGCTCGGCCCTTCCACACGGATCACAGAGGCCCACAGCGACGAGGGGAGACACCTCAGGTCTGGGGGGGAGGTTTTATCTGCGACACGTCTTTTGGGCTCTGGTCGGGACTCCTCCACCATCTGAGCCTCCCGTCATGACTCACTCACAGGCAGGCGGGTTACATAGAGAGATCCGATGTGGCGGGGAAGGTGAGGCAGACCGACGCTCAGAGCAAAAAATTAACCGGCACTTCCGAACGCGGCATTCGGAGGGCTCTTCGTGCAGCAAGGCACCTTGGGTAATTTGACTTGAAGGGTTAGCAGGTATTTAGGGTGTAAGTCATCTCTCTCTCCTCCGCCCTGAGTCGCTTCCTGCAACCTTCATAACCCTTTATTGTCGGATGAAGTGACTTTGTTGTAGACTAGAAAAAGCAGCGAGATCGGACCGCGTGTTTGATTGCCGGCGGCGCGGCATTAAGAGAAAGCTGCGTTCATCAGTGATAAATCCATGACTCCTGAAAGTTCTGTTTGGAAAAACAAGCTAACAGTTTGGTTTGTTGTCGAGAGATTAATTCAAACCAGCGATGTTAAGTTTTGAGGGTGACGACGCAGAAATCAGTCAGCAATTCATTAAACCCTGAGAGAAGTGTTTTTCATAAATAAAAAAAAAGATCCTCCTTCAAAAAGCTTGTCGTAAAAAAATATGAACTAACCTTTCCCAAAATCAATCCAGTTCTTCCTCACACTCAGGTCTATGTGGGTATAAAATCTGAAAATGATGCATGAAGTATTTTTGAGATCTGCAGAGATGAAGATTCCATAACTACATCCTCCAGAACGTGATGATGCAATCAGAAGGCGGGAAAAAAATCCACTATTTGACAGTTATTCTTAAAAATGAAACTTAAGGAAAGTAAAAAAGAAAATCTCCTTAAAACCCCTTAATGTACGAAACGACACAACATTATACAATAAACAGGAAAAACGCATCACTAAACTAGTCTGAAGAGAAGAACTGATACCAGAACCGGAGTTAAACACCCTCTCATTCTAAGGTCCGTTCACCTGAGCAGTACCGTCTGCCGGTTCTGAGGCTGTGGTCCATCGGGCCCGTGAGTCTGTGAGGACTCCGTTTGCGTTTTCTATGTGTGGGGGGGATGATGAAGGGGCGATGTGTCTCTTCACAATGACATCATGGCTCTGACAGAAGCTGGAGAAGATGCCGGGGGTCTCGGAGCGGAACTCTTCAGCCCGGCGTAAGTGTGAGTGTGTCTGTCCGTCCCCCGGGCTGAACCGGTCCTCCTGGGCTCTGTGATCTAAAGTCAAACCGTCAAAGACAAAAAAACAAAACCTGACCAAGAGCAATATGAAGCAGAGGGCAGGACGTTTGGCTGCTGCCCGCTCGCTGGCGCCGCGCGTGAGGGCGCCACGAGTGTGAGGGCTGAGGGAAGGAACATTTGAGAGAGAGAGAGAGAGAGAGAGAGAGAGAGAAGGGAGGTCCGGGAAGTAGCAAAAGGGGTTGAGGGGGGTCAATTCAGCCCACAGGCTCGAGCGACGCCTGTGGGCCTGACAGAGAAACCCGTGTTGCATCATGGGAGACCTTGGCGTGTCCTCTTGTTCTTGCCTCTGTCCGGACCGGACCGGTCTTCCCCTGCAGCTTTGTCCAACCGTCACACACACTTATAGGTAGATGAAATATTCTGCTTCCTTGTGTTTGTGGAAGAGGCGCCTCGGTAGAAGCGTTGGAATTATCTTTTTTCCGGGTCCATGCCCGGAAAGAAGTCCCCTACCCCATGCGTCGTACAAACAACCCCCCCGATTGAACTCTTCACATTAAAAGTGGAGTTATGTTCTCAGTATTTTTAGAAAAAAAGGCTCCAACTAGTGAGTAAAATATGAACGATTACATTCAATGATTTGAACACGATGGATTCATAGGTACTGAGTTTGGAGTGAGTCGGATCAACCCTCCAGAACTTATGGCCCAAAGAATTTTGGCGATGAAGCTCCCCCTAGTGGTGGAAGTTTCCCAAAATCAATCCAGTTCTTCCTCACACCGGGGTCTATGGAGATATAACATTTGAAAATGAATTGCTGGTACGTAGTTTACTGAGTTTTAAAAATGTTAGAATCAAGAATCAGCTGATTTATCAGAGCGGACGCTTGCCAAATAGTGAGCACACCTGTCTGTCCTGCTGACCTGTTGCTGCCAAATAGTGAGCCACATTGATAAACTGAGAGCTGAGTTATAAGCGGTTTATAAACGTTAACTAATGAAGTACAAAGTGTTTCTAATCTATTTAAAACCATATTATAAATCCTTTTTAAAGGAAGTCTCATTGTATCTTGTAATCTTACTGTCACCGTGGCGACGGCAGGTACGTCACCGTGGCGACGGTAGGCGAAGCTACAGCCTCAGAACAAACACACTGACAGAACTTGAGCGGGGACGTCACCTGACGTGGTGATCCAGGTGTGTTTATTGGGATCCAGCAGACCCGCATACAGTAGTGAGCCTTCCATAGAAAAGAGAAAACAACCGTCGCCGCCATGTTTCCGCACGACGACACGGGTTTACCTGGAACACGGTTCACGTCTGTCGGTGGATCTTGTTGGCGCCTGCAGAGCAGCAGGAGAGCAGAACACCGTGTGGTACCGGCAGAGGAGCGGAGGTCTGTTTCTCACGGGTTCATTCTGATAATAGGAGAAGTGATAGATGGCGTGTAAACTACTGACTGTTATGACCAGAGCCTGTCCGTATCCACGGGACCATCTCAGCATGAAGATCCGTGAGGCGGGTCAGAATACAAACACAATTCAATACAAAGCGTTTGATCGCTGACAGACCGGGTCGCATCTCCTCACTCAGAACCACATCCTTCAAAAGAATACGTTATATAAAGGAGACACAGATTTGTTCTTCATAGACGCTCCTTCAACGTAGTAAACATACGACACATGTCCACGACTGGCAGGAAATGCAGTAAAGTCCAGTTTCCCTCCGATATCCACAAAACCTGCTGCCCCACGGCCCGACTGGTTCTGCCAGCATCCATTGAACCGCCTCGCTCCAAAGTCTTCATTCTTTCAGAACAAAACCTCCAACCTCCACCCGTTCATCACCCTTGCATAGTTTTCATGTGTGTGTCACAGGGCCTGGTTGGCAGGAAAAGAGGATGACGACGATGATGAAGAAGAGGACAGGTTGAGGAGGTTACAGGACATGAGACGCCGTGTCTGGATCAGCCACTCAATCCATACAATAAATAAAAACCTCCACTCTTTCGCTCACAAAGTCTCTGTGATGAATGATATACACACATCAGCCATAACATTACAACCCCTGAGTATGGCTTTCCAATGGCGAGTGTCAGTAGGGGGAAAATTTTAGTCCATCAAGTGGACGTGTCTGGAGGAGGAAATGTGGGTGGTCTTCAGGAGCTGAGAGACTCTTAAAGGAGCCACAGTGTGATGGCTGGATGAACGGGTAAGAGTAAAGATGGTGGAGCAGGTTGTCCCTAGTGTACCAACCAAAATGGTCACAGGACGGAGGATTGGTGAGCCGAGGTTACCGCATGTTGTCCGTGGACACAGAGGAGTTCCTGGAGAAAAGGTTGTTGATACTGGCTCTGATGGAAAGGTGTCAGAACACACAGTGCATCACAGAGCTGTTTGGGAGCAATCTAAGGCAGGTGGTTTTAATGTTATGGCCGATCGGTGTACATGTGGTCATATTGCACATTAACAGTAGATTCTGGTTTTAACAGGAATCATGCAGTGATGAAACAATTATGGATCAGATGAAAACAAAGTTCCTGCAGAACTGGTGAAGGTTAAGGAGTGTGGCGAAAATGTCGTAGTGGGTCATGGATCAGAACCAGCTCCAATCCTTCCTACTGCTTCTTGGCAAGTTCACACAAAGGATCCGTTCCTCTGAGGGGTGAAGGTGTGGCGGCGGGTGAGACCGCAGAACTTTCTGCATCGACCGTTTTCTGCGTCCAGCCTGAAGGAGGTCCTTTCAGCCCGTCCCGTCTCCCAGCATGCATCTCTGCTCTCTGTAGCTCCTGAATGCGTCGTGTTTAATTGGGCCAGTCCCATTTGGCAAAGAACGGGTGGGATTTGACGTCATCCACGCCTCCCACACCGGCGCCCAGTCTCTCCGTGGGGTTGTACTGGAGCAGCTGCACAGGAGAGACCCGAGAGTAATCAGATACAGAACCATTCAAGAGTCAGGATGTGTAGAGAGATAAATAAACTCTTTACCATGATGTATTATGTGGGCGGAGCCTAACTAGTGTCAGAACGTGACAGCTCCGCGTTACCGGCAACATAAAACTGGAGACACGGACCATCGGGACGCAACTCCGATTATTTCAAGGAGACGAGTCCTCTCACAATAATAAGACCCCTCGGAGTGACGACCCGGGTCAGGATTTCTAACGGACTAACCTCTAGATTCATACATTGTCCTACTTTGGGGTCGTGTCCAGGACATCACATAATGAGATTTGTCAAATGAGGCGTGTATCAGGGAGTCAGCGGCGAGGACATAAAAGACGCTCGTGGTATAAAGTGTCTTTTTCCCCCGCACAAGAATTTTTAAATACAACGGGTCACCGATGAAGTCGGACCGGCGTCACGATAAACCGCTGCATCGTCGCATTTCAACGGATAAACAGAGGTCACGTGATCGACCCCCCCAGTAGCGCCACACACGTCTGTAACGCCGCGGGTTTGGTTTTATCAACAGGCGCGTTGTTGATGGTCAGGATTGTAGCACAAACGTTGGTCTCGTCTCTTGGAGGGGCTGGTCACATGACCACAGGGACAAAAACACCTCTGCTCCTCGGGAACAACAAACCTGTATTCTCAGGAAACGGTTTTCTACCATCTTTGTGACGAAGCATGAATAAACCTGCAGACGTTCATGACCTCACCTGCTCCAGCAGAGATCGGGCCTCCTCCGAAACGGACTCGGGGATGTTGAGAGCGGTGTGGCGTCCGATTCCCGCCGGATGGCACCGCAGCAGAGACTGCACAAAGGGAGGGAGGGTGGAGAGAGAAGATAACTAGAACAAGCACAACTCCGACACTGGCAGATAAATAGACCGGCTGATTTACGGCGGGCGACCAGCGCGTTTCAATTAGAGGCCAGCGCCGCGTGTGGAGCAGATACCCATCTCTGAAAACAAGGCAGCGCCGAAGGTCCGACAGCTAAAGGGACGGATCCGATGACGGCCGCCGAACAAAGGTCAACACGGAGCAGAGAGAGCAGAGAGCTCCTGAAACAACAGTGATCAAAGCGATGGCTGCTGGGGGTCTCTGAGTCACACCGGGGGACATTTTCATGCATTAAGAACCTCACCGGAGACCCGACGGTCAGAACCGAGTCCTTTGTGTTGTTTATGGGCTGGAGTGGACCAGGTCAAACGGTAGATTATAAAGAATTGCTGCCCTCACAGGTACATAAACATAATGTGGTGAGAGAGAGAGAGAGAGAGAGAGAGAGAGAGAGAGAGAGAGAGAGTCTGTTTGTGTGGTCTATTGTTACAATAATGGACAATGATGAGGATAATCACTGCACATCTTCCTCCCAGTGCGTCTGTGCAGCAGGACCCACACCGCTACTGTGTTTGGGTCGGGGGGCCCTGCATTTGGTCTCCATCGTTGAGATCTGTTGCCGCCTCGCTTTCTCTCTCTCTTTAGCTCTCTCCATCTATCTTTCTCTCTCTTTCTATCTCTCTCTCTCTCTCTCTCTCTCTCTCCTGAAACGTGCTGCAGGAGTTCTGGCTGGGTTCCTAGCTACAGTCAAGACCGCTCCAGGCAAGTCTTATCCTGCAAGGATCAAGAGGCATTGTGTGTGTGTGTGTGTGTGTGTGTGTGTGTGTGTGTGTGTGTGTGTGTGTGTCTGCCAGGACTGAACACAGACATCATCATCATCATCATCACAGGACACATCTGTGTGGCGGACTTGTTTTTCCAGGTAAGTCGGCGTGTATTGTTCTGAATAGCAGCAGCTCAGCGAACATCTAGACTCGTCTTTGGGCCGCCGCTGGGACCCGCTGAGGGCCGATATAAAAAAAAGCCCGCTGGCCATCAGTTAGAGTTTATTCAAATCTAGTGGACATAAAACAATGAGAGGGGTGGTCAGTGCAGCGAGAGCAGAAACGCACCATCAGCAGGATTTTATCTGCCTTTTTAACGATGAGGACATAACTTCCTCCTAAGCCCGTCTTAAAAGATCATCCCTCAGACGGTTCCGATCCCAGACCGGCCCAGTTCAGGCGCCACGAGAGCTGCCCCGGTCTTCGCCTTCCACGCCGACCTTGGATCGGCGTGCTCAGAGCCCGGCGCTGCACCAGGAGCCAGCGAGGAGGCCCGGGGAGGGTTGACCCCTGACCCAGCAGATGGAGCTCAGGCTGGGGGAGAAAGTCACACAGTCCCTGGCAACTCCCCGAGATCCAGAGTCAGAGAAGGCAGCCAAGACGCACCTCACGCCCACATCACACGCGCCACGGAAACCCGACTCTGCCCACTCAGACGGACACACGCGCGGGATCACACATCCTGGCACCGCCATAAAGAGAGGGACGGAGCAGGAAGCCAAGACACCTACAGATTTCCCACAACACCTTCACAACACACACAACCGTTGTTTGGTGCTTTTTCTCTCACCGTGCCGGTTAGGAGCTCAAACAGGATGGCGCCTAAACTCCACCAATCGCACGCCGCCGTCTCCTCGCCGATTCCTCCGACCTCTGAAACAAAAGCAAAGCGGTGGAGAGAGAGAGAGAGAGAGAGAGAGAGAGAGAGTTTGAGTCCAAACCTCACGTGTTGGAGAGGAAACATTTGGTCATTTAGCTGAAAAGACAAACGTATCGGTGCTCAAAGATGATGACATCATCGAGGGCTTTAAAAACCCACCGCATTAAACGCACCGTCAGACGCCGTCTTGGAGTATTTAATGTTTCATTGAATAGACACAATTCAAAACATGGACACAGAGACACAGACACACACAAACAAGTGTGTGTCTCATAAAAGGGTGATTTGCATAATAAAAAAGCAGTTAAATTGAGGAAACCGTCTGCTGCAACTTCACACCATCTGCATGACCTGACCTCAAACGCAACACACACCCACACACACACACACACACACACACACACACACACATACAGACACACACACAAACACACACACACACGAGATATTATGTCTCTCTCACACACACGCGCGCGCACACACACACACGAGACATTCTGTCTCTCACACACACACACATATACACACACACAACACACTCTGTCTCTCTCACACACACACACACACACATACAGACACACACACACACACCCACACACACATATACACACACACAACACACTCTGTCTCTCTCACACACACACACACACACACACACATACAGACACACACATATACACACACAAACACACACACACGAGATATTATGTCTCTCTCACACACACGCGCGCGCACACACACACACGAGACATTCTGTCTCTCACACACACACACACACATACACACACACAACACACTCTGTCTCTCTCACACACACACACACACACACACATACAGACACACACACAAACACACACATATACACGAGATATTATGTCTCTCTCACACACACGCGCGCGCACACACACACACGAGACATTCTGTCTCTCACACACACACACACACCCACTCACACAACACACTCTGTCTCTCTCACACACACACACACACACATACACACACGAGATATTATGTCTCTCTCACACACACACACGCGCGCGCACACACACACACGAGACATTCTGTCTCTCACACACACGCACACAGGCACGCACACACACACAGACAAACACACACACACATATACACTCTTACACACACACACACACACACATATACACTCTTAACTTACTGTTTGTTCCAGAAGACTTGAGCAGAATTCATATTTAACTGAATCACAATCGTTTTCAACCAGCAGAAAATTCGGTCTTAAAACGATTCTTCAAAAACTAAAATAAAGATGGATCAGACGGTTTTGGTCTGCTGAAGAATCCAGTTCAGTCCATAAATGAATGTTTGTAAAACGCTTAAAAATCTTTAAATTATTAACCTCCTTCTCGGAAGTTCTTTCTTTCACCTGGGTCCAAACAGACAACACACACGTCAAACTGAAAAAGTACAAATCCCTTTTGTTTGAAGTCTTCCAATGCAGCTCCATGTTTTGTGAGGTTCTGATCCAAAACCACCCAGACAGCAGAGTCAATAGAGGGCAGTTTGGACTCCACAGCATGTGTTCTTCTTGTTTGTCTACGTGTGTGTGTGTGTGTGTGTGTGTGTATGTGTGTGTGTGATTGTGTGTGTGTGTGACTGTAAGTGTGTGTGTATTTTAGCATGTGTGTGTGTGGGTATAACTTTGAGTGTGTTTGTTAGGCTGTAAGTGTGTGTGTGGTGTTTGTATGTGTGTGTGTGAGTGTACTTGCTAGCTGCACTGGGTACCAGATGGCCTCTTGTGCCGCCCAGCGTCCCTCTCCTCTCTCCCCCCCCCCCTCCAGAGGGCCAGGACTCGGGGTCACGACTGTGTGCCCAGAGACCAGGCTCCTCAGCTGGAAGAGCATGAAAGACAAAGACCCCTCATCTCCAGGAGGCTGCTGGGAAGCCCAGGGGCCTGAGCAGCTCTCTTACAGCTAAGGTTAGACAGGGCTATGATACGAGTGGCACATTTTATGTACACACACATACAGACACAAACACATACACACACACACACATACACACACACACACACACACACACACACACATAGCCAAGTGAGCAACCAGTCTTTAGGGCTCCCCAGCTCCACTGTTTGGACAGCCAAGGAGAGAAGATCGTCATTGAACGGACTAGCGATACCTGCGTAGTTATGAGCTGGGGGGGAAATACTGGGTACACACACACACACACACACACGCTCACACAAACACACACACACGTCTCAGAGCAAGGTCGATGTCATCACAATGGATTAATGTCTAAGGAGCTGCGGGGAGAGTACAGTGGAGCCGGTTACACTTACCAATCTGTCAGAGCGAGGCAGCGAGGAAGTGAGACGGAGAGGAAGAGCACAGGAAGGAGAATGAACCCGATCCACGCGGCGCCGCCGTCATTCGAGGCCCTCCATGTGACCAGTTTGAAATCTGACCACGCCTCCTTTAACCTTTCTGAAACACTGCGTGACGAGAACGCCGCTACAGCGTTTTTGACCTTGAGACCTCAAACAAACACAAACGGTTCCTCCTGGATTCTGTTATGATGTTTAATAACCAGAGTTTGTTTCAGAGGGACACCCAACAGTGTGACACAACAGACACACACACACACATATACATACACACACACACACACATATACACACACACACACACACATATACACACATATACATACACACACACACATATACACACACACACACACACGTATACACACACACACACACACATATACACACATATACATACACACACACACATATACACACACACACACACACATATACATACACACACACACATATACACACACACACACACATATACACACATATACATACACACACACACATATACACACACACACACGCACATATACACACACACACATATACACACATATACATACACACACACGCACATATACGCACACACACATATACACACATATACATACACACACACACATATACACACATATACATACACACACACACATATACACACATATACATACACACACACGCACATATACACACACACACATATACACACACTTATACACACACACGCATACACACACACACACACACACATATACACACGTATACACACACACGCATACACACACACATATACACACATATACACACATAATTATAATAATGATAATAATAATGATAATAATAATAATAATGATAATAATAATAATGATGATAATAATGATAATAATAATAATGATGATGATAATAATAATAATAATAATAATGAGGAGGATGTCTAGAAAACTGACAGGAAACAAAGACGACAGGTAACGATGTTAAAGAAGAGGATCTCTTAAAGAAATAAAGTGAGTTTATTGTTTATTGTTCTTCTGTTAGTGTCTTTAAAGGTCGGCCATGTTGTTTGTTGGTTTTGGGGACACACAAGTTCTTAACCAGCCTCCATCTCCTCTCCTGTGAAGAACCATGAGGAACTCTCCCTCCTCTCTCTCGGACACACTTCCCTCCTATACGGACCGACAGACACTGCCGAAAGAGGAAGTGAGGAGGGATCCAGGCGTGATGTGACGAGCTCTGAGGTAGAGCTACTGAATAATGGAAAAGTCTCTTCTATGTCCAAAAACAAACAGAAACAAAGACAGTCCTAGGATTCATTCGCTTTCCCAAAGAAGGAGCTCAAACCTGGAAGCACTCTTTGTTTAAATCCAGCCCTGACCCACCAGGTAGGAGAAACAGAACAGTAAAGGGTCCAGAATAGGCCCGGCAAGCGGTTAGAATGACGTGTGACGGTACTTCCCTCTCTGACAGCGCCGCAGTGGTCACGGGCGTCAAGGTGTTCGTACTGTAAAATGTGATGGTTGGAAAAAAAACAAAAAGAGCGACTGGAGACACGTCACTGATCACCAGACCCGGAACCAGAAATTAGAATCAGAATCAGAATCATGGACTACGGAACCACTTCATCATTCAGAAACAAACCAACAAGGATTTGTCCTGCAGGATGGAAGACCCGGTCGGGAGTGGAGCTCCTCCCCCTTTCTTCTTACTGTATTTTTTCTGCCACAAGAATTTCCTTTGAGATCAATAAAGTTCTGTCTAGTCGAAACAATGTGGCCGTGAAGCGAGCGCTGAGGGAGGACCCGATTCAAACGTGTGCGAAAACTTCTGCTGAATCTCCCGGACCTCTGCGGTGGACACAAACAGGCCCGTTTGAATGACAGGTTGTTGGGATGCAAAAAAATAAAAAATCATTTCAGAACTTTTTCCACCTCTGATGTGACCTCTGACCTTTGTGGTTCCACTGAAAACTTAAAAATACATGCCTTAAATATGTTGTGCAGAAAAAATAAAAATAAAAACATTAAAAAACCTGGTTGAATAAATTAGAGGACCGTAAACCAAGACTTTGTTGAGGCTTGTTCTGATTCTATGACTCTTTCTGGTTCAGTCCGGTTCATCTTCTGTTAATCTGGATTGTGCGCTTTGGGTCGTCTTACTGGCTGACGCCTGAAGCTTTTGGGCTGAGACTGGCTGCTATTTGGTTCTGTTCATCCTTTCCTCCACCTCGACTAAAGCCCGGCTCCAGCTAAAGAACAACCGCCCCGTCATGATTCACCGTGGGTTCTGGTGGCGTTCGGTTCAAAAGAAGGCCCGATGGAATTATGGCCAAAAAGTTCCCACATTGTCCATGATGCCCAGAATCAGAACCAATAAAGTTCCTGATTCTGATGCTTTTGGGAGACCAGATGTTTGTTCTTGTTAAATGTCAAAAACGTAAAGGCGTCTGTCTCGTCGCTCTACCCGTCTCCCAGATTAGGTCCGGTTAAACTCAGCGGCCGCCCCACAACCGGTAGAACTGTGTTCGGGCCCTGATGCCTAAAACCCTGTTTCCCCTGGTGCACTGGCGCCGCTCACGGCTCCCTCGGGGACGGGTCCGACGCAGAGAGTAAAGCGTCCAATGATGTCATAATCCATATTATTGGAGAAGACGTGACCCGTGACCCAACCAGCACCGACGAGACATTCCTGCAGCTCCTTTAATGTGAGAGCAGCAGCAGCCCCCCGGACCCCTTCTTCTTCTTCAGGTCACATCTCCTCCACCCGTCTACTGACTGATTCAACAATAAGAATCCCTACCGCGGCGTTCGCTGTAAGAAGCAAGTGATTAGATGTCAGGAGAGTCCGACGAGAACCGATGAACTTCATCAGCGCTTGATTAAAGTCTCTTCACTCAGCAGGTGAGTCTGATTACCAGCTGATGGGAGTCTGGGTGTGAGCGTCAATGAGGAGCGGCCCCTCCTCACATTATGTTGGGTGTTTATTCCTTATATGTACTTATACATGTCTGTTGTTTGTTCACATGGACTTGAGTTTGTTAGAGGACCTCCTCAGCAGGAAGTCGGCCAAAGTAAGTCAGACTCGCTGAAAACACAGTGGATGGTCCGTAGACGAGATACGCTGAGGTCACAGGTGGGCCGGAGTTGTTAAAGGTCCACTCCTTCCTCCGTTGGTTCCATTAGAGCAAAAAAATCAGAGCTGTGAAGGGGTCCTCACTACAAAAAGCGATTTCTGCTCCAATGAGGGCGTCTCACAGCCACTAAAGTTCTTGTTTTTGTCAGAACGGACGCCATTGGATGTTTTTGAATAATAATGACATGGTGAGAAAGTAAATAAGGAGAGGTGGAGAAAAAAATAGATTATTACCCTGACACCGTATTTTCCTCTCTGTTATTTGGGTGTGAACCTGTGAGCTCTGAAAACATGTTTCCCTCCTTCTTTCACACACACACACACACACACACACACACACACACACACACACACACAGTTACAGCAGACCCCCTGCTAGTTTTCTGGCAAACAGTCATAAATCTGTCATCAGGAATGAAGCCATCACTATAGCCGACCCCGTCTGGATAAACAGCAATACATAACAAGGGCATGACAGACGCACACTCACTAACCTCTGTGTTAGCAAGTGTGTGTGTGTGTGCGTGTGTGTGTGTGTGTGTGTCTGTATGTCTGTGTGTGTCTGTGTGTGTGTGTGTCTGTGTGTGCGTGTGTGTGTGTGTGTGTGCGTGTGTGTTTGTGTCTGTGTGTGTGTCTGTGTGTGTGTGTGTGTGTGTGTGTCTGTGTGTCTGTGTGTGCGTGTGTGTGTGTGTGTGTCTGTGTGTGTGTCTGTGTGTCTGTGTGTGTGTGTCTGTATGTCTGTGTGTGTGTGTGTGTGTGTGTGTGCGTGTGTGTTTGTGTCTGTGTGTGTGTGTCTGTGTGTCTCTGTGTGTGTGTGTGTCTGTCTGTGTGTGTGTGTGTGCGTGTGTGTGTGTGTGTGTCTGTGTGTGTGTGTGGAGAACATGCATCTACTGATATAAGCACATGTAAGACTTGTACACACGTAAATACAAGTAAGCAGTGTTGTTTGTTGTCAGTGATTATTTGGTGACATGTGAGTTCACAGATGTTCAGTAAAAACAGGTGACGGTGTTAAAAACAGGTGACGGTGTTAAAAACAGGTGACGGTGTTAAAAACAGGTGACGGTGTTAAACACAGGTGACGGTGAGAGACGCCTGAGAAACAGTGAAAAAGTTGCCGGTGTGTTGGTAGAGCGGTGAACAGATGTGGAAGCAGTAAATATTACTGTGGCAGAAGAAGAGCGTGTCGCTCCCTCTGCTGGGGGTGATCAGTATTACATGTAGGGATTCACAGGGATGGACCCCCGTCTGACTAAGAGGACCGGTCCCTCCTGGAATCACGTCTGTTCAGATCCGCCCTTTTACCCTTTTCATACTTTTTAGTGGGTCTTTGCTCATAAAGTGTTATTGTTCTTTTATTCTCTGCTGAGTGCAAATGTGATTCAAAGAGCAGCGTTCTAATGTTTACTGTGCCAGGAAGCGCCGCAGATGATACTGTAAATGATGTGCAACTAATAAATCCAGTTTGATAGCCGACTCGTCTCCTCTCATCCTCAAACACCGTGTCAGACGGCGGTGAGACTTTTATCTCTGCATAACCTTTTAATGTCCTGCCCAACCGTTTGGGTCCAGCACTTTTTGAGCGTCTGTCTTACTGAAAGATGTCACTGAAGCTGTTTCTAATGTGAGCCAGGGGACGCATGTAGATGCTGAAGGGTAAGGGTCCGGGGATAGGGCCCTGGGGGACACCACGGGTCAAAAAAGGTGAAGAGGAGGCATTAACTGTGTCCGTTGAGAAAGTCCTCTTTGATAAGTAAGTTTTTTGGGGGCATTTTAAAGTGAGTTGAAGGACTGAACAGATTTTTTAACTTCATACATAATAAGGGTCAAAAAGTTTTAGAAAAACAGGTTTTCCAAAAAAGTTGAGCGGATCAAATTAAAATCTACTTTTTTTCTCCATAAAATTCAAATCTCATCACAAAACGTCTGATTATTTTTTTTTTTTTACTATTTAATCCAAACAATTTTGTCATTTTACGGTAAATTTAGGTTGTCTTAAGATATTTAATGAATAAACGCCCCTGAAGAAATAATTTATTATTAATAATACATTATTTTTCTTGATGAAGACATTAAAGGTTTAAATCAAACTACATCTCCATGTTACTAGTGGATTAACTTAAGGTTATATTCTAATGCAACTTTGAAAAGCTATGATTCATTTACATTATTACATCATTACATCATCATACAGGTTTGAGCGTCAAATCTGAACGTTTGTTTGATTGTTTTCAGATTCTTGTCGGATCCTTTTCCCTTTTTTTTATATTTGCATGATATTTATTCCTTTATTCTAATACACATCTGTATTTTTATTTCTTAATTTTCTGCCCTGTGTGTGTATATATATATATATATATATATATATATATATATACATGTCTATAAATGTCCTATTATATAGTATGTCACCTTTAGAATGTCTGTCTGTTGGAGCTGCTGTAACGACTAAAAACTTCCCCTTTGGAGATAAATAAAGTTTCTATCTTTCTGATTCCTTTGAAGGTGAATACTTTCTAGTTTTCAGACAAAATAAAGAATTTGAGGAAAACATTTAAAAAAAACAGAAAAAATAGGGGGAATCTTCCCTACGCTGCTTTTTAATTTAAAGATATGTATCTTTGAAAATGTAATCACCTTTATGTCTGCCGGGTTTAAATCTAAAATTAGCACCAGTGTTTTTTTACCTTCAAATCCCAGAATTCCCTGTAAGACGTGCAGAAAACTCTTCCTGCGTCTACCGATGAGAGGATGACCCGGTTAATGACTTCACAGGCCAACATGTTGGTTTATGGCGGAAACGTGAAGCTGTAATATCCGTCACGCCTCTTGAGCTGAGCTTGTTTCCACGTGTCTTTAAGTCGTTCGGCGGGCCGCGCTGTGCCGCTGCCTCCATCTCTGGGCCTCCACTTCTATTATTGGGCTTTTCAGAAAAGCCGTTGCTATGGGAATGAAAACGCTCACTTTGGATATTAGATGGAGCAGTTGTTGCTTTCAGATTTAATACAAGAGTGGCATATTGTATGTTCTACTCACAAGGAGGATTTAAATCGGAAGTGACCTTCGCGGCTCGGGAGAGCGGATGAATGCCAGAGATAATATGAGTGCGTTGGAGAGGGCGGGTCAGCGTGTGCTTTTCCGGCGCATCGGCTCAAATCCGTCCGGCATGTTTAAGAAAGATGCAACGAAACGAGTCAGGGGTGATCCGTCCGGGACCCCCGGTGCGATTCCAGACGCTTAAAGCCGTGACATCCTGGATGAAATACCTGCCTATAGACATTGAATGCGCGAGCACACATTCAGCACCTCCTCCCCGCACACACGCCGCTAAGCAGCGACGTGGTGCTTGTTTTAGGCAGCTTGTAAACAGCATGCCAGAGCTGCCACAGGCGGCTGGGGGGTAACGTGTGGGGGCCACGGCGCCGCCGGTGGCACGACAGCACACTCTGCAGGAGGAGGAGATTACCGCAGTCAGGGAGAAGTACTGTGCTTTTGTTTCTACCGCAGCGAGTGGGTTACTGGAGCGTTGCTATGAGTGAGGGTGTAGAGATCATGGGAAAGTGGCCCATTAAGGGCCCGGCGTTCTTGCATAAAATTAACCCCACACAAACCTCCTCGCTGACACAACCAGACAGAGAGAAGGAGGGTACTGAAGGATTAAAGAGAGTGTGTACCAGGAATCAGTCGACTTTGAGGACAGAGAGGCCTAATTTATCCCGCCTGTAATACGGTGGCCGATGGATGTGCGCAGCATGAAGGTGCAGGTCTCACCTGGTCCACAGTACATGTTGGCCACGGCCTCTTTGTCACAGGATTCCTCCACATCACTCCAGCTGCTGAAGTAGGTGAGCTGAACGTGACCTGAGGAGAGAAGAAGAGGCAGGAAACGTAATCAGTGGCTGAAACATTCGTCTTACACGCCGCCTCCCTTCAACCCCACAGAGTGGAGAGTCGCTCCGACTCGCTACCCTCCAAATTGTTTACTCTCCTTCAGAGCGCTTCCTTCCTTCCGTCCTTTCTGCCTCCGAGCTTTTTCGAGCACATAGCCTCTTCGATTACTCCTGTTTAGCGGCTACCCGTTAACGCTATCATTAGAACTAATGGTGTCATTAGGTAGCTGTGGCCATTAGCCCGGGCTAGCCAGACTGATGCACCACACTACGGCGCTGATGGACCCTTTAGAACAACAATTACCACCAGGGAGACGAAAACAGCCACTCAGCTAATTAGACGCTTGTTGATAACGGGGCAGAAAGATTATCGTAGGATGACAAAAAAGAAAAAGAAGATGAGGGGAAATCTGTGACCTGGTAAAACAACACAATGGCCCGTGGAGGAGCCTCTTCGTTTCAGAGAAAACATTACGTCATAGTCGACAGAGACGGAGACAGTTCCTAAGTCAAATATTATAGTAATAGGTGGAGAAGCAGGACATTCAGTGCGTAAAGAAAGGGATCAGGGATCTAATGTTGGTGCTGGTGGACTAACCTTTGTGGTCGAGCAGGATGTTGTTGGGATTTAGGTCACGGCAGATGACGCCCTCTTGGTGCAGAGAATCCAGGGCCGTCACAATCTCTGCGGCCCAGCATCGGATAAACTCCTCCGGGATGCGGGCCTGGGATGCGGCCAACGTTAGCTTATCCAGCTCAGCAAACAGTTGTGACACTTCTTCATCGAATTTACTGCCAATCGTATGACCAATAACTCTCGATGAGTCGCCATCAAGACCAAATAAACCCTCGACCAGTGCACAGGCCTCAGTCCTGTTGGTGGCTGGAACGGAGCCGGAGCTGCTGGCGCTGGGCTGTCGGACCAAGTCTTCGTTTAGCCTTGGACTGATCTCTAGTACCCCATTGATCGAGTCAGTAACTGGAGGGTCAAGAGGAAGGATGTTATTTTGGCGTGGAGGGTAAAACGTTGTTGAATCAGTGACCTCTCTCCCAAACGCCAAGCTGCTGTCTTCCTGCAGCGAGTTGAACGCAGAGGTTGTCGTGACACTGGTGTTACAAATTGCAGAGGCTGAACACGAAGGTGACGGATCCTGTTCCGGTAGATGCTCTCCCACTTCTTCGGACTGGCTGTGAAGCTGTAGAACATCGGGCTGGGTGAACATCTCAGCACAGGCTGTGGCGTCGAGGCCGGCAGACTCTCCTGAAGTCTTTAACTCCTCCTGTGACGGGTCTGCGGCCCCACTCCTTACTGGAAGGTTGACCAAAAGGTCTGGAGGGTGACCCTCGTCCTCAAACACCGCCTCTATAAATGAGATAACTGGCACAGACTCATTGGAGCCTTTATCGCTGCAGTCCAACCCCCAAAGGCCCGAGCTGTGGCTCCTGACCTCCTGAGCCAGCTCTGGGAGATCCTCGGTGACGTCCGAGCCCGGGTCGGATGCAGAAAAGACAGAGACCGGCTTAAAGGAGGGACAGTGCTCTCCCAAGTCCAGACAGGTCGCTTCGCTCGCACTGTCTTTGCTGTCGATGCGGAAAAACTCCATGGGCGTCTGCTTGGACTGATCTAAAGACAGAAGCCCGGCGGGGGAGGGCAAAGGGCTGAAGACCTCGCTTTGGTCCTGACCCTCACTGTGGTATTGCTCATTTTCCAGTTCCTGGGAGCTGACGGGCGAAGAAAGGCTGTCGTTGCTGAGCAGTGAGCGACTGCGTGAGGAAGTGGTAGTCGTTGTGATTGGCACCTCCAGTGTCCAACTTCCAGTTTCCTGTTCACTCTTTTCCCCCTCCTCTTCTAGCGCACCTGGTTCTACTTTCTCCTGTTCGTACTCGTTGCAGAGTGTCAAATAACTGTTGGTGCACTCCTCTTCGGAAGTGGCTCCGGAATCGGACCGATTCCCGGTTCGTTCAATAACCTTTGGAGGCGGTGCGTTTTTCTGACGAGAAGTCGGGCGCTGCTTTCCATCGTCCTGCCCTCCTGAGGCCGAATCGGAATAACCAACGAACCCAGAACCAGAACCGGAACCGACGGAAGCTGCGTCGGGCTCTGGCCCAGCATGTAGTGGAGCGTGTACCGCCGCCGTGTGGCTCATCTGCATGAAGGGAATGTCGAAGCTGTCGTCTGGGCTGGAGTCGTGCAGGTACTTTCCAATGTGAGACCACAGCTTCCCGCCTAAAACAGAAGGACACAAATGTTGGAGACGAGGACAGAAGGAGGGACAGCACAGTTATCACTACCATGAACGATGAGGTACAGTGTCTGCTGGACAATTATCGCACATTTCCACTCGTGTTTTTAGCTTCTACTGTTTTTCAGTCTGTAGTTACGACGATCCGTGTAAAAGTTCTTTCTGTAGCAGCTGTTTAAACATCTGACTGATCAGTTAGACGTCTCAAGGCGGCTCCAATCGTACACACACTCTTTCAGTATCTTCAACAACGTGGGTAGGCATTTATAGATATTATATAGATTGTCATTGAAGATGACAAATGACTATTTATTTATACCAACATCCCCCCAAACTTTTCCTCCCTTCTTTTGGTAAGCAAAAAGTGGTTTGAATAGTTTTTTTTAATATACGCTACTAAGAAGATGACCAACCGTCGATTACTCCAATTAATCAGGGTGCATTTCTGCACAAAATGACCTTCCTTCAGTCCCCCAGAACCACAGGTTTCCACGGAAACACACGAGACAAAGTTAGAATGAAACTCAAATTATGAAAGGGCTCGTCTGCATAAGACGCTAGAGATGTGTGTTAAAGTGTGGTTATGTGAAATTTGACGATTACTAAAAATCACGTTTCCATGGAAACAGTTGACATCAAACTGAACATTCCAAAACAAAAAAGTTACTTATTTGTCAGACATGCTCCAGACAAAAAAAAACTATTACAGAAGAAGAGAGAGACGGATCTTCAACCTTGGAAAAAAAGGAAGAACCTAGTTTCAACTTAGACTTGTGGGTAATTGAGTTCTGAGCAAACAGACAGGCAGAAATCCTGTATTATTATTATTATTATTATTATTATTACTTGTTTCAGACGCAAGCATCTCTGACAACGCTGACTATGTAACGTTACACAACATACAGAATCCTTCAGAGGAACGCTGGAGGAATCTGGAACTGCTTCACTACGACTGGGAGAAAATAGTCCACTTGGGAACGAGGGACCGAGACAAACAAACCATTACGACTGAACCCAATTTAGCTCAATAATGTCGTAATGTTAGCAAAGTTAGCAATATTAGCACACTCACACACAAACACACACACATAATCACACACACACACACACAATCACACACTGTGCAATTGGAAGTCAGCATCTGCTGTGTGTGATGAGGATGGATAGGGAGTTCACGGTGGTGATAATGATAGCGGGGCAGCTCGATGGCGTAGAAAGTAAAACCATCCACATGTTGTTTGGTCCAATGTCACTCAGGTCGCTGCCTCCCTCCGTCTCACTGAAGGTCCTTACTCAACCCGTCGGCTGCTACCGGCTCACGACAGACGCTCTCTGTGGAACTCCTCTCTTCCACAGAACCGTATTAGAGGGAAATCTAGCCTCCTCCAGTACGTGATGGGCTTTATTAGATCCCGTTGGTATTCAGTACCATCCACTAATAATACCACAGGGGCGGTTTATAATCCAGCAGATTGAATAGGTTACAGGGCGTTAAAAAGATGGCTGTATTTCCCTGCGAGCACTCAGCCACACACACATCCGAGAGTGAGCGGGGCGTAAGAAGGTCCAGGTGTTGGCATAGCTAATGAAGTATGGCGCCACCTGGTATTCAGAATAATGACCTGTGACACGCACACACATCTCTATCAAACATCTGTCTGCAACAAGGGCAGAGAGAGTGGTGGGAGAGGAGAGGAGAGGAGGCGGGCTGAGACAAAGAGCGCTGGAGGTGAAGCAGACAAAAGAGGGAAGGTGGAAGTGATGAGGATGAGATTAATGCGTCTTACCTTCGGCGTACTGCAGCAAGAGGAAGACGGTGTCTTCGGACACGATGAACTTCCTCAGCTGCACCATGTGAGGCACGGAGGGAGGCACGATGGTCCTCTTAGTCCACCCGCAGTCGCTGCTCTTCCTCAGACCCTGCGTCCAAAGGGAGACCAGAAGGTTTTTGCAGTCCAGGTGGAGAGCACAAAAGAAAAATTCAACATTCAAGAAGCTTTATCGTCAATTCTGCAGTTTTGTCCCGGAAACACAGAGAATCTGAAATCCATTACAGTAACGTGAAAACAGACCAATGTGTGATTTCTGTTATCTGACATTTAACATGTTTGTTTTATGTGTCTGTAGAACGACTCTGAGTAATTATGAATAGTGCTGGATAAGAAAATATACTGTTATTATTATTAAAACAATGAATAGTGGGAGGCAGATATAAGAGTCTGCTTAAAGTAACTGGTGCATTTTTAAAGAGACTCCCATGAGAGGAGGAGGAGGAAGAGGAGAAGGAGAAATTTCTGTTTACCTTTGTTTTTACAATAAATGGGAAAAAAAAGAAGAAAAGAAAATAAGGGGCGAGTGTTAAAAGAGAAAGATCCCATCACAACATGTCAGCTAATCTGTAGGGCCAACCAAAACCACAGAACACAACGGATCACACCGGTCACTAGACTACATAGGTATATAGGTGTGTGTGTGTGTGTGTGTGTGTGTGTGTGTGTGTGTGTGTGTGTGTGTGTGTGTTTGCCATTGTTGGCATCTGGCACACGCCTCACACCTGAGAGCAGGGGAGGTGAGATGGACAGGCCCATTAGAATCAATTATACCTGCGACACACATGGGCCTCCAGAACACTTCACACTTATGGTCAGGACAAGGATGAGGGGCACACACACGCACACACACACACACACGTTACACTTACTTTCAGGATGAACATCTCTTGGGTTCTCTTGTCCATGACCAGAAGAACCTGTGATGGGAGATAAGCATTAATTACCAGATGTGGACCGACACGCGGTCTTAGATGATGGAGGGGTCATGTCCTCCGGAGCGGTGTTATCCAGCGACAGGGTCAGAACACACACCGGGGTCACTGCAACATAAACACCGCTCCCTAAGTTATAGTAGAGGAGAAAGAGGAACGACACACTGGATCCTGCTGTGTGGACGGAACCAAAGTTCTGACCATGACCAAAGGAATCTTCTGGGTTATTAATGCAACAACAAAAACAACAGAAGAAGTGACAAAAGCAGCACCAGCTGTAAAACAAGAACGTTATATATATATATATATATATATATATATATATATATATATATATAATACTTGGATCAAAGAGTTTTTGTGTTTTTAAAGAGGGTTTTAAATGTATCTATAGAACCATTCCTTTTTTTTATTCTGCTTTTTAATTAATGGATTCTTCATCATTTCAAAGAATCTTTATTTGCAGCCATATAGGCACAAAATGACCCGATCAGAAACCACAAGGCTCGACATTCACCTCTGTGTGGTTTATCTGATATAGAGATAAAGTTGAAAACGTCCCTACGGAGCCGATCCAGGATTCATAACGGACACAGGGACGGTCCCTGTGTCACAGTCTCAGTCCTGGTCTTAGTATCATCTCCTTTACTTTGGCCCTGTGTCTCCTCCAATATCTTTAGCTCCTGTCTCTGACATCTTCATCGCTCTCACTCAGCGACGCAGGAGAGCAAGAGAGCGTCTGTGTGTGTGTGAGCGGCTCTGCTCTGAGCAGTGTGTGTGTGTGTGTGTGCGTGTGTGTGTGTGTGTGTGTGGGTGCATCCTCTCCATGTGACCCTGGTGGGGACCAAACAGGTGCAGGCTAAATGGATATGAATGGAGCTGTGAGTAAACAGAGTGGCGGTGCTAGCCAGGGCGCTAATATAATTAAGACACAAACATCAGGGAAGGGGGAGGTGGAGAAGAGGGGCAGTAGGGTGAGGAGCTCTCTCCATCTGTCCCCTCTGTTGCCATTAACAATTAAGAGGAGGAGGAGGAGGAGGAGGGGGAGAAAGAGGAAAGTTGGGTCTCTTCTGGAGAACGCAGCTTCTACTTCTGTGGTTGTTTTTTTAACTGTATGTCTGATTTGTTTCTGACAGATTGTGGATGATTTCTGCCGGCACCTCTGCTTAGAAACACATGTTGGTGTTGTGTCAACATTTTCCTTGGGGTTTTTATGTGTGCCGAGGACAAGCATCATTGATTCAACGTTGTGTGCTGCTCTCTGAGCTGCTTGCCAAGTCATTTCATGGCTGAGTGGTGAAGTCGCTTCGTTGGCAGCTGGTTGAGAGGAGCAGGAACCTAAACTGACCTTGTGGTAGTCATAACTGACGCTAAACATACACACACTCAAGCCTTAACGTACCATCCGGTAAATCTATTAGGTTTTATGGCCCGAGATAAAAAGAGATGGCCTAAGAAGAAAGGACACGAGGAGGAGAAACCTGAAGATGGATACTGTCTGCCTGCAGCGTCCGTCACACCCAACTATACTTGTTTGATTGTTTCATCTTTTCACCTCAAGAACGATCTTCTGTCACATTTACAAAGATGTTTCAGGGGAAAATCAACACAGATGGAAACAGAGAAAGAAAAGGGGAATCTTTGATTTGAAATGATCAACTTTTCGGCTTTTATTTACCGGTGACTATAAATGAGACACTACTTAATTAAACTCACAAAGCGCAGCGTCAAAGTTGCAGTAAACTGACCTTATCTATGACGCCCAACACCCTGTAAGCTCTCAGCTCCTCAGACGGGCTCTGCTGGCCCCCTCTGCTGGTGGACGGGCAGCACTGCGCCCCCAAAGCCTTAAAGATCAACATCAAAGTCAGTTAGCGAGAAAAGGTTGTGAGAAAAGAAAGGTTTGAAATCATTACACACAGATTTAATACAGAGTGGCCTGTGGACGGCGCCTCCTACTCACCACGGTCTGTGTTGACCCTTGACCCATGCCGCTTCTCAAATGCTGACTGGATATTTGTTCCGCACGCATCAGATACTCTGCAGTCTTCTTCTTCACCGCCTCTCGCCGTGTGGGACTGGGCTCACCTGGAAAGTGGGTGGAACCAATCGTGATCATTGATGTGTGTGATTTAAAAATGCAAACATACAAGTGTCTGTTAAACTATTTTGCTTACTGATAAAACCGTATTTCATTAGAGACAAGCTAATGAGCCATGAAGTCAAAGTGACGTCAGGTTCTGGGTCATTGCTAGGAGTTTTTAACAATCAGACACAACGCTTCTGTCTAAAAACAAACAACCTGTGGTTCACTCCCTCCGTCGCCGCCACAGGCCTGACGAGAGAGAAATAAATACCACGAGATCAGGAAGGCTCTTCTTCATTAAAGTCTACTGTCCATTAATCAGCGAAGATCACCCTCCTGCTTCTACTGACCAGCAGAGTTCCTCCGCCGGTGTCGTGCTGCCATGGACTGCATGTCAATCAAGAGTTTATTTTATATCACTTCTATATAAAAAGTCTCTCTGATGCATCGACGGTAAAAGCCTGATCTAACCAGGGAACCGTCTCATGTTTGAAGAAGAGTGCAAAGAATCGTGTTTATTTTTATCTTACTTCAGTCCCTAAGGTGGAGCAGAAGGATCCAGAATAACTCAAAGTAAATTCTTTTGTCTATACAAACGTGTAAGAGAGGTTTCACGGTAGAGTCTGGACAACACCGTTCTAGGGGACCGTTCTCAAAGACCAGTCCCCCTACAGTCTCTGTGGGCCATGACAGATTCCCCCGGGTTCACTAGCATTCATGGCAAGAACTAAAAAGGCTGTACAAAACGACCTACGCTGCAATTTGAGGGTATAGATTTTGAAAGATGTGGGTGTTCGCCGGACAGGGAGGGTCAGAGGAAAGATGCTACAATATCAAATGTACGACTGAATCTTCTAATAGTTTAACAGTGAAGATTTTAAATAGTGTAGGATCTGGTTGAAAGTCTTATGTAGAAGTCCCAACTTTCTAAAATTGCTGCAGTACTTTGAACCAACTGTTTCCAGTTCTCCCAGTAAGATCCTGTATTTGTAGTTATTCTGTGATTGGTGCACACAACCAGCCCTGATAGAACTTCTAATCATGGATGGATGGATGGATGGATGGATGGAGGCATGGATGGATGGATGGACAGAGGCATGGATGGATGGATGGATGGATGGAGGGAGGCATGGATGGATGGATGGATGGATGGATGGAGGGAGACATGGATGGAGGGAGGCATGGATGGATGGATATATATTGATGGATGGATATATATATATATATATGGATGGATGGAGGCATGAATGGATGGATGGATGGATGGATGGATGGATATATATATATATATATGGATGGATGGAGGTATGAATGGATGGATGGATGGATGGATGGATGGATATATATATATATATATGGATGGATGGAGGCATGAATGGATGGATGGATGGATGGAGGCATGGATGGATGGTGGAGGGGGACTCTGGTTGTTTGTATTGGTCACACACTTGAACGCGGATCTTTAGAGAACTTTGGTTGACCACTGAGGTTGAGGCAGCTCTGCCACACACTGACCTTGTACTCCTTGCAGGAGGAGGTCTACTCCGCTGCGATAGTAAGAGAAAGCTGTCTGGAAGTCTCGCTCGTTCTCCTTCTGCAGAGCCAAACTGATGAGACCACCGGCTCTGTCCAGGTAGTCCCACGTCTCGTCTACACCGGCTTTAGTCACAATGCGGAAGAGCAGCGGCGATCGGCCCGGCCGGCCGACCTCTTGGTTCGGGGCTGAGAAGGAAGTCGCCGGGGCGGGAGAATGGGCGTGGCATTTGTGCAAGGAGGGCAAGCGAGGGCTGGAGCTGCTGCTAATATTAGTGGCTCCCCCTTGTGGTTGGTTTGGGGAGGTGCGGCCTGAGGCCATGCCATCGTCCAGCCCCGTCAAAGAGTCAGTATCTACAGCCAAGGAGGTCCCGTCGCTGTCACTGGACGGAACTGGAGAGTCAAACGAAACCGGGAGATAAATACACATCACAGAACCTCATAGAAGGTCCACGTATGACCTCATAGAAGGTCCACATATGACCTCATAGATGGTCCACATATGACCTCATAGATGGTCCACATATGACCTCATAGATGGTCCACATATGACCTCATAGATGGTCCACATATGACCTCTTAGAAGGTCCACATATGACCTCATAGATGGTCCACATATGACCTC
>VRLP01004625.1:0-32500 GCA_009660295.1 Lophius piscatorius
GTCTGTTCTAGGATCAGATCCCATAGTGACTCAACCCGACTGTTTCTATGACGTCATCAGTCTGTTCTAGGATCAGATCCCATAGTGACTCAACCCGACTGTTTCTATGACGTCATCAGTCTGTTCTAGGATCAGATCCCACGGTACAAAAGTGATCTTGAACACATCTTAACGTCTCGATCGAAAACATGTGCTGCCTGCAGAATGTGTAGGGTCATATTTTGTTCACCAGGTGGAGCTATTTCTCCAGGAAAACACTGTTTTTCAGGCTTAACTTCACATTTTATTTGAGGGGTTTTAACCAGGGGGGATTGTTTGTACAACGCAGGGCACTGGGGGGGTTTCAGGGAGTAGACCCGACAGCATAGTCGAAATGAAACTTGCAAAAAGCATCTAAAGTCGAATCAGCGGTAATATTGGTCACAAACATACGGTAACGTGGGCCAGAATCGGTACTGTGACGAAGGTTCTGCTGACTCTGACCTCTGTTACATCAGTGATAAGAAGAAACGTGACTGTACAGTGAAGAGGGGAATTATGGGTAGTGGTGGAGCTCTCCGGCGGTGGAGGTCAGGTGCTGCTCGTCGCCGTTGGTGTGAACCGTGAAGCTGCTGTGGCGGCTGCCCCAGTCGTAGCAGTCGGAGGAGAGACTGCGAGAGAGAGAGAGAGAGAAGTGAGGGATCATGAGAAATATTCTCTGCGTTGATGACACTCCTTCCCCACGCCGTGACCTCCTCTGGGAAACCATCGTTAGCTTAAGTACTTCTGGATGTTGGTGAGAACATTTGAGGTACCGCTGAAAGGAACCGGTGACATCAGAGACGATGGTCCTACCTCGCTGAGGCATTCTGGGGCGGAATGCTCCACGCCAGGTCGTCATCGCTGTCATAGCGACGAGGGTTGTCAAAGAAGTATCCTCTGGAGGAGAGAACGTGGTTTGGTATCCTAGCGGTGCTCTGTGGAGACGGAAAGTCCTCGTTAAAGAAGTTAAAACCGTCAGAGGTAGAGTCCAGAATGGTAGGACCACGAGGAATGCTGGTGCCTGAGAGTCAAACAAAAGGGGGAAATACCCTTTCCTGCGGGGGTCGTCTGACCCGGAAGAAGAAGACGACCAGCGAGGTGGGCAGCAGCTCCCAGACGAACAGAATCACCCCGAACACGACGTAACCGGCGTCTCCCAGCGACGACCGCAAGTCTGCCTGGAGACACAGAAGGTCAAAGTTCAGAGACCGAAAGAGTTTGACGAAACGCCACAGATCACAGTAAAACCAAAACCCACCTGGTCCGAGACGTTGTACCAGTCATAGTCGAAGGAGTTGATGGTCTCGATGTCGGTGAGGGCCAGTACCACCAGGTTGTAGCAGGCCCGCGAGGCGTAGAGCAGCACCACCATGATGCCGATGAGAGTCACCTGACACACCGAGGTCCCCTGAACACAGAGGGGTTTCTTCGTCATTCATTCATTCATTACCCTGGAGGGTCGCGGGGGGCCGGAGCCCCTCCCAGCTGACAAGAGGCGACTTTTCCGGTACCACACTGCATAGTCCGGTCCAGCGGACCAGGAACGTGAAGCTGAGACAAACCGTGGCCTTGAGTTGACGGACCATCCAGTATTTTACCAAAAGTGAACCGGACCTTCTTGACTTACCTTGGACTCCAGGTAGATGTTGGCCAGTGACATCTTGGCGACCTTGTAGAGGCAGACGGACAGCGAGACGGCGCAGAGGACGAAGAGGCTGTCGTTGATGGTCACCCTCACCAGGACGATGGTCTTGACGTCGGCTGCGGTTGTTTTGACCAGCAGGGCGCAGACCAGATTGACCACCAGGAAGAGAAGACTGACGCCCAAGAAGACCAGATACAGAGGAAGCCTGAGGGGACGGAGAGTTGGTCAGGAAGACTCAGAACGCCATTTAAACATAGGAGACTGGAGACCGGAGCTCACCTGTACTTAAGCAGAGCAGGTGAGTACTTGGACTTTGCCTTGAAGTAGACCTGTGAGGAACAAAAGACACACGTCTCAGATCTTCTTCTGCGCTGACTTCTAAACCCCAGTTGGTCCAGGAACTCAAATAGATCGGGAATTAATCCTTTAACCACGACGGCCACTATAACATTAACGGAGCCTATCCCAGCTGACACCTGGCAAGAGGCGGGGCCACATCACCAGTTCATCACAGGGCCAAGATCCCCCAACTTCTACACCCTTTGGTTTTTGGTTCTGGTGTGCCGTGTCGAGCCCTTCGGTTTCAGGTGGGTCCCTCTTCTTTGCACCAAATAGTGACGAAGATGAAAAGGTTGAAGACGAGAATTACGGGCCGCAGATTGTTGTTGGCGTTCCCCCAGGAAGTTGTGAGCAAATCGCGGGGGAACCGCAAATTTTTAGCTTAAGTCGTGAGAAGTGATTCAAATGTGTAAATAAGTTTCGGTGACATTGAGAAAATATCAAGGTCGTGCTGAATGCACACAGATTTGTACAAATGCGACATCACAACTTTCTGGATAAAACCGGGGGGGGGGGTTGTGGTTGCTCCTGTAGCTCCACCCCCACCGACCTGGCTCGGTAAGGCTCACCTGTGCGCAGTAGAGGTTCATGAGGCTGAGCGTGAAGAACTGCAGGCAGACGGGGAAACAGTAGAGCAGCCAGAAGGCGAAGGGTCCCAGCGCGTTGGCGGTCACACAGTCCCTGAAGTAGAAGGAGAAGAGGAGGGCGCGCAGGGCGGCCCACAGCAGACACAGGAACAGGAAGGCCGTCTGGTAGCTGAAGCGCTTGTGGCGGTAGCGTAGAACTAGCCACAGCTGGGCGTAGACGAAGGCGAAGAGCAGCGAGTAGAAGATGGTGTAGGCGATGGTCAGGCCCAGCTTCACGTAGGGCGGGATCGCCGGCGTGATGGTGGGAGGGGGAGGGAGGTGGGAGCCGTTACCGGCTTGCTGCTGCTGCTCCCTCGCCGGGTTTCCCTCCATCGCCTCCCCATTCATCTCCCCTGGGAGAGGGAGGGAGGATGAGGAGGTTAGAGATGGAGCGGCGGTGGAGAAGAAGAGGAGGAGATGTGCCGCCGCTCATCCATGGACTCTCCTCCAGACACACCGTCTGACTCACTCACGATGAGGAGGAGAAGGAGGAGGTGGAGGACAACTCCCCTCTGTCTGCCGGTGCCTGCTGAAGAGGGATTGGCGCCTCCAGGTCACGTGATCACACTCCCCTACAGCTGATTGGCTGAGCAGGAGGAGGGATGCTGCAGAAGGAACAGGAGGGTGGAGAGATGGATCTGGAAGGAGAGGGAGGAGAAGCATGTTTCCAACACACACACACACACATGCATATAAACACACACACATGCATATAAACACACAGACACACACACACATGCATATAAACACACATGCATATAAACACACACACACATGCATATAAACACACACACACGCATATAAACACACACACACGCATATAAACACACACACACATGCATATAAACACACACACACACGCATATAAACACACACACACATGCATATAAACACACACACACATGCATATAAACACACACACACACATGCATATAAACACACACACAGACACACACGCATACACACACACACATGAAATGAAAGAAAATGAATGAATGAAAATGAATAAATGAATGAATGAATGAAAGAAAATGAATGGAATGAACGAATGAATGAAAATGAATGAACGAATGAATGAATGAATGAAAATGAATGAATGAATGAAAAGGAATGAATGAATAAATGAAGAGGAATGAAAATGAATGAATGAATGGATAAAAATGAATGAATGAATAAATGAAAATGAATGGATGAATGAGCAGCATCTGCTCTGAAATCATTCACACACCTCCTCCTCCTCCTCCTCCCTGCAGCGCTCTCATCTTACGTAACTTGCAGGAGTTTAGATAATCCAGGAGGCTCCTGATGATGATGATGATGAGGAGGAGTCTATATTTATTTGTTGTTACTATCTTCAGCGTTGGTAGGGGCGGGGCTTTGTTCACCATCTCCCACCATAACACGTCGACTTTTTGTTCCTTTGTTGAAGAATCTTTGTGGTAAATTTTGCACAAAGTACAATTAATAAATCATATTAACAAAGATTGTAGACGTATATGAGAAAGTATAAAAAAGAATGTATAGATAAAAAGGGTTAAGGTTAAGACAAACACAAATGTTGTATTAAAGGTCTTCCATCATTCAGGTGTTTGGACCAATTATTTTATTATTTATAACCACTGCAGACCAGCAACACTCAACAAGACCTGCAGTTCTGGAGAGGTTCTGATCCCGTCCCACTGACAGCTAACCATATTAACCCAGTAATATATATCCCACCCACTGACAGGTAACCATAGTAACCAGGTAATATACCCCACCCACTGACAGGTAACCAGGGTAACCAGGTAATATATCCCACCCACTGACAGGTAACCATAGTAACCAAGTAATATACCCCACCCACTGACAGGTAACCATAGTAACCAGGTAATATATCCCACCCACTGACAGGTAACCAGGTAATATACCCCACCCACTGACAGGTGGCTGACATCACCTGTCAGTGGATCATGTTGTGGCTGATCTGATTATGGTCTGTGTATAAAGAAGCGGTCAGAGGGATATTTAACTTTTCTTCTACTTTGTGTTTGTGAAGGTACTTTAACGTAAATAAAGTTTTTGTTGCATCATGTGACCCTGACATGAAACAGGCGTAACAACCGTCACATCAGCAGATTCCATGTGGAGTGTCTGAAGACTAACCCAGATGTTCATCAGTCATGGATGTGTGAGTTTCTATAGGTGGAGGAGGTGGAGGAGGTCCTGGCTGAACCTCCAGGACTGGAGCCTCCTCGGCAGCAGCAGATAAACCCGTTAGAGCCGGCGGGTGAGCGGCGCTCTCATGGCGCTGGTTTCCTTCTTGTGTGGATCCGACAGCTGTTGAACTCACTGAACTCCTCCAGCACCAAGAACCTGAGACCAACATCCAGGAGAAGTTCTGTTCACAGAGGAGGACCGCCGCGCTGGAGCCCGTCAGTGTGCAGCATCGGCTCCAGGAGGTGGAGGTATCCTATTACCTCCTCCAGCGCGGCGGAGGAGGAAGTAATCGGATACTTTACTACACTTAAAAATACTCTCTGGAGAAAAATAATCCAGTCCTGATGTTTCTGTGAATGTTCCGGTTCTGTCTGCTCAGCAGAACTCTTCATGGAACCCAGACTGACGGACTTCAATCACCGTTTAGAATTTCTGTTGATTTTGGCCTAGTTTGCTACTGGTGAGACCTGGGAGACAACTTCCTGCTTGATCAGGTTCTGGGCGGGTCCAGTCCAGCCTACAACCAACTTTTTTAACCATTTTGGTAGTGTTATGGATTTAGACTCTGAGGGGGCGGAGCCTCTTTCACACAGATCCAGCTGTTCTAGAGAACCTGATTGCTTCCATACGTAAAATTATAATTTAAAACTTTTGTTTTTGTTTCATTATTTTCTGTTTAATAAAGTTTGAAGGAAAACGTGGAACTGGATCAGACTGAAAGAAAAGGTGAAATAAAGGTTGTCGTTTGACTTCAAGGCCACGAGGCGGCGCCAGCGGCCCACAATGCATCAGGGTCAAGTTCATGAATGTGAAGTATTTCATGGACCCAGCTGATGTCAAAGTAAAATCAGAGAAACAAATAAAAGATTCATTAATCTACCTGAAGGTGTCGTTTTCCCTCTATTAACACATGATAATAATTAATGTTAATTATTATTATGTGTTATAGTAGTTTCAGGAAGGAGAGTTTTTCACAATAAATGTTAAAATCTATCAACCAATCTATCAATCATGGTGAAAATATCTTTACAGTATTAAAGATATCAAAATAATTTGAAAGAAATGTTTAAAAACAAAAAGAAAAGGAACTTTATGTGGGATATAAATGATCTTTTAGATATTTCATCATAAAACGTTTTGTTTATTTTCTTAATCTCTGTATTTTTTAATTCCATGACTTTGATCAAAATTCTAACTTTTCTCATTACAACACAAAAATAAAACAATGTCAATAAAACTCGTTGTTTTATATGAAATTGTTACGTAATTGTTCGTTAAATGTTATTAAATCTTTAGATTTGTTGATTGAAACATTCATTGAGAATGAATTTCAACATTTTCTAACAAAACCCGAAAGCTGAAAATTTGGTTTCTTCTGCGTTAAACTTTGTTTTGTCTTCAAACTCTTAGTTTTGATGGTTCTTGTTGTGTAAAAATTATATATGTAAAACAATTATCTGTAAAATCAGAGATTTTACAGATAATTGTTTTATTAAAGTCAAACAACAAAATGTCCGGTTTGACTTGTCTACCAAAATAAAAGACACTTAAATACTATTCGCATTTTCGCCAAACAAAAAAGCTTCAAAACGTTTAGAAAACGGAATAACGCTTCTTATGTTTGTGTCCAAAACCTGGCGGTACCCGTTTTTACTCAATAAACTAACAGTAACCTCTGTTTTTTCTCATTCTTATTTGGTGATAATTTTATTTTGAAAACGTGAACAGGAAGTCATGAAGTTTCTTAAATACCCCCCGCTGCTCCTCCATCCTCTCATCCCTCCCGCCGCTCCTCTCCTTCACTTCTCTTCAGAGATCCGCCGAACCGGCTGACATCCCGCCTCCTCCCCGCTGGTCTGGAAGAACTTCAGAGAGAAGATGAGTCCCGCGTCCCGCAGCCGGTTGTGGATCTGGTTGTGGTTCTGGATGAGCCTGGGTGTCTGGACCCGGGCTCTGGAGCTGGAGGAGCTGTTCGAGTTCGGAGCGGAAGCCGGGGACCAGCAGCTGCAGCCCGGCTCGGACTCCACCGCCGAGCTGCCCCTCAACGGAACCGTGTTCTTCTTCACGGAAACCTTCGAGAAAGTTTATGTGAGTTTAAAATGAAGTTAATTCTTTTAATCGTTCTTTTAGATCGTCATGTTCATTCATCAAAGTTTAATAAATTAACATGTTTAGTTATATTTTATGAATAATCGGCGTCGAGATAAAAAAATTCCAACCTGCTGGAAAAAAAGCAAAAATCACTAAATATTAAATCCAGATGAAGCTGAAACCAATGCCGAATGTTTTTGATTCTAACACGTGATCAGGAAACAGAAAAACTCACTGATTGTTGTAGAAATAAACAAAATATCGAATAAAAGTAAAAGCGACTGAAATCTAAATGAGATTCGCCATGAGGGTGTGTCTGCCAGTAACCACAGTTCAGACCTTAAGAGTTCCAGAATATAATTCAAAAATATTTTTTGTGCTTCCTGACTTGAAACGGAGGAATTCTGATTTAAAGGATTAAGATTTTTACGTACATTTCTTAAATAATAATAATAATGAACACGATTTGACCATTTATAATCTACCTCAATTTATACTTTTTCAGTAGAATCTTTAAATTTGAACATTTACACATTATCTCAAACATAATTTAACGTTTAATAAGATATTTGTCTGAAATAATCAAGTTTTGTGGAAAAAAAACTTGAGCTTAAATTGAGCTTTTTTCAAATGGAGTTTGGTATTAAAATCTTAAGTCTTGTTTAAATATATATTTATTTATTTTAAAACGTTCTAATAAAAAACATTTGTCTATTTGTTATTTTCATCTTTATTTTCTCCAATAAATGGTTGTTGATGCAGGTTTGATCCATCAGGCTGTTACGGTTAGGGTTTCACTTTGGCTCCTTTCAGAACCGACGCTTCAGATGTTTCACATCTGAGCCAGAATAATTTAACGTTCCTCGTTTCTTCTATGCGGTCAGTTTCTGGTTTGAAGAGGTTCTGATGTCCTTCAGGACTTTCACTCACACTTGATCATTTCAACATCGATCCACCAAAGGGCCTAGTTCTGGGCTGGTTCTGAAACAAGGTTGGAGTTGGATCATCAAGTGGACCTTGCACCTTCCATCAAGGCCCTTCATTACGTCACAAAACCACTAGAACCACACCAGTACCTCAGAGAGGCACTAGAGCCATCATTACATCTCAGCAGTGAGACTGTCTCGGTTCTGCCCCTGACTGGGTTTGTTTGTTTGTTGTTTGTTTGTTGACAGCTGATAAGGTTCCTACTGGCCCTTAATGATCCTTTAACCGTTTACAGAATAAGAGTCGTCACTGCAGCAGATACCCGTCAGACCCGCTGCCAGTGTTCCACGTTCTGCTGGGGGTGGGCCCGTGTGATGAGGGGGGTCCGTGTGATGAGGGGGGTCCGTATGGTCCCCCTCTCTGCTGGCATCCACAAACTCTTCTCTTGATCTCTTACTCTGGTGGAGGTGGATCTTGAGGGTTGGGATCTCCTGGATCTTTGGGTTGAGTACCAGCGGCTTTTAAATCTTCTGGTTGTGGGTCGCGTGCGTACCGGGTCATCAGAGCGTCGCACCTACATCATAAGTCTGGGGGGGGGGGGGCTTAAACAACAAAAAGAGGCGGGGACAAATAAGAAAAATAGGGACGGCGGGGACATAGAGACAGCTAAAAGGGGGTTGGGGGCCGTAGAGGTTTCGGACTCTCTCAATGTTCTTTTAGTGATCTTTAGATCCACATCTTTACATGCAGAAACACGGAGTTACTTTTAACCAGTCTGCTGCAGCGTTTGTTGTATTTTTGTGTGTCCAAGGATCAGAACCCAAGAACTGACATGCAAAGAAACTACCTCCAGTTTTCAGGACCTCAGAGGACACGCCCCTGGTGTCGAGTAGAGCCAAGTACCCGAGTCTGGACCCCTGGACGTGGGACAGAATGGTGTCAGGGGCTCCTGGTGCTGGACTCTCAGGTGGAGGTGTTGGAACAGAGGCTGGAATGCGGGTCAATTAGAGCGCGGATAAGCCTTTCATCAGCACACACACATTCCTCGGGTCATGTGACGGCTAATCCACATTTATCTGCCGCCAGAGTCAAACGCTGGCGTTTACGTTTGATTCTCCCTTCAGACGTCTGAGGAGAAAAGAACCAACCCTTCAAAGAAATCAGCTTTACCAAACAGGCCACACAGACCACTGCCTGAGGGCCCCAGACCCCCGGAGGGTCCGGGTCTTTGTTAGTTCTGCGGATGGAGGCGTGGCCCGAACCATTAACCTCCTGCTCCGAGTCGGACTTTAGGTTGTTTAGCTCCGTGTTCAGTTGTGTTTAATGAAAGCACAGAGAAGCTGGAGGTGGTGGGGGGGCCGCTGGGAGGGGAGGGGGGCCGGTGTGGGACAATACGGAGTCAACAAGAGAGATTAGCCCAGCGGCCCCCCAGGGGGGGTCACGGACCGGGCCTTGGAGTTTCCAAACAGACAGAAACGTGTTTTTCCTGGAAGAAATGTTGATGTTTTTTGTTTAGTCTTGATCCGGCGTCCAGAGTTCCGTTTCAGTTTTTACAACATTCAGTCACGTGATGTTGGTTGTCCTTTACGTCGACTGACGGTCGCAGCGTTCAGTCACAGAAAAACCTTCAGTCTTTTCTAAGGGTTCAGGTTGTTACGGGTTCACGGCAGGTGTGACACGGTCTTTGAAAAAAACCTCTAAAATCTGGTTTAAAGGCCTTGAAAAGTTAAAAATACTCGCGGTATAAAATATTAAATCTGTCAACCTGCAACAACTGGTTACTCTCACGGGGGGTAAGCTGGTTACTCTCACGGGGGGTAAACTGGTTACTCTCACGGGGGGTAAACTGGTTACTCTCACGGGGGGTAAGCTGGTCACCCCGGGGGCCCCCCCCCCCCTTTTTTTAAAACCACCTCCGGACCTCACCGACCCCTCAGACTCAACAGGAAGTTGACGGGGCCTGGTGAAGGCCTCGCTCCAAACTTGTCTAATTCTGAGCAGACGTCTAATCAAGTCTGTTGCTGGAGGATGATTTGGTTGAACGTTGGGGTAGACGACAGGAAGTCGAGGGCTGCCTTGTGTCCGGTTGGTTTTTACCCCACAAGCCCCAGCATTGATTGGTTGGTTGAATTCCATCAGCAGCTGGATTCAAGATTCAGGAATCGGTTTGTCCCCATGGGACAATTATGCCACTAGAATCACCAAAGTAAGTTTTTACTACTTTGACCAGCCGGAACGATTGAAGTAGAAAGTTTTGGACCCCGGTTTATCACAGGTGGAGCCTTGGTAACCCCCACCCCACCCGTTTGGTTCCTGGCGTGGAAGAACTTGGATCTGAGCTCCTTGACCTCCCAGCAGAGAACCAGAACCACACAGATTGTGTAACAGCACTGTGATGAAGGTTGTCTCCTTATTTAAAAGACATTTAGTGGTTGTTTCCCTTCTTTAACCGCCACCAACTGATTTCTAGACGCCGGGTCGTGACCCACACACATACTGTCTTCTGAGCGCCACACCCCCTTAGGCAAAATGGGTTCCTGTTCTGACTCTGTTACTACACTGACGTCTCAGAGGCGGAACCACTCGGACCTCCCTGGAGGGTATTAAAGGTTCTCCAGGCCCACCTTGAAGGGATTGTGTCAAAAAAAAAGACCTTGTCCTTGTTCAAACAACAAGATTCTGTCATCAAGGATGTTTTCAGCTGTCGACGCTCAACGTCGGTGTCTTTGCAGTTTTGTCCAACAGTGTGAGGCTCTAATTGGTCGGTGTCCCCCCCCCCCCCTCTCTTAACAGTCCCAACTAGCCCTCCTGTTTGTTCCTCGGTAATTATCAGTTCCACAGCGTCGCGTTCACTCCAGCTGTAAAATAAAACCTCCTGGCCCGACTCCCGCTGCCGCTTCCTCGGCAGGAAGCGAAGCGTCCTCACATCTGGAATGTATGGACGCGATATGTCTGTCCTCCCAAACCAGATGTCAGGACTCAGCGCGTTTCCTCCCTCCGTGGTTCTCACACTGATAATGATGATCTCAGGGGTCCGACATGTGTGATGTCACTGCTGCAGGTCCACCAGCAGAACATGTATTATTAGGGGTCCAAACAGGTCATTAGTGCTGAAAGGACCCAAAACAAGCAGAAGAGACACTTTGACATTTACTGGTCTGTAGAAATGTACCTTTCAGTTAGCGCTGAGGTCCATCTCGCTCACGTCAAAGTGGACGTCAGGGTCCTTGAGGGGGTTCCACTCGGAACAATAAGGACCCCGCCTACATGAGTTCTTCATGCATACAGATCTGTAAAGAACGTTAAATGCGGTAGTACACACAGCAGGCCAGGGGTTGGTGCCGTAAATATTCCTGCTCACAGATACTGGATTAAAGGCTGTGATGGGGGTCCGTCGGTCCAGGAGGAGTTGGGGCCCAAACCCAGCAGCGATCCAAAAGATTTATGACTTCCGAAACAAATGCAGAGCAGCAGTTGTGTTTTCTTTTGTCTTTTTGAAGGATGGCCGAAAGAAATGGTGGAAAGAACCATCGGTATTCCTCCTCCTCTCCTCCTCTCCTCCTCCTCCTCCTCCTTTCAGAACTATCCACTACCGAGAATCAAGTCCATCATGTTCGGTTTCTGTAGTTTGTCCTCCGAGTACTGAAGATATGCCTTTAGCTAAAAAGGTACTTTTAGGGTTTCATTTGCTTCCTGTTGTGAGTAGGGTTTATCTGGGATAGTTCTGGTGGTTTGGGTTCATGTACTGTAGAACTTCCTTTGATAGTTTTGGATTATTAGTTTGAAATTGTGACTTTTTTTCCAGAACTGTAACAGGAACAACTTACCAAACTAGACATTTACGATCATGTGACTAATTCAATTTCAGCCGAGACGCAAACTTCAGGCATCAGAACCGGTATCGGAGCGCCTGGATCTACACCATCAGTCAGGGGGAAGCAAAAGTCCTTAAATATCGTGATTTGGACAATCCGGTTGGTAAAGTTTGCTCGTCGTCCCCTGATCCCACCTGAATGAGGTTTGATGGAAAAGCTTTTAAGTCGTGGCTCGTCCCACCCGGATCTCCTCTGAAGTGGGATACCGCCCCGTCACCCCGATGCTGCTGTCACTCATCCCTGGTGGGACGCGTCTCTGTTGAAACGGTTCCGTCTTTACAGAAGCAGTCGAGCGGCTCGGCTCTGATTTTATCTCCTCAACCTCAGATAATTGTCTTTCATGTCTTCAGCGCCGAGGCCCTGAGCTTTGAACTCTTGTAAAGATATATGGCCCACCTGTATCTCCCCCCTGCCCCGGTGGACTCGTTTCCTCCTCTTCAGGGTCAGACCCTTTTCTTTCTTTTTTTCATACCATGTCTCAAAAGTGTTCAGGTCCACTACAGGTTTCTGTTCTGGCTTCAACTCTCTGTTACTCAATAAGCCCCGCCCCCCCTCAGTAAACACCTTCAGTCAACACCTTCAGTCAACATGGACACCTCTGGTGTGGCTTCAAACAAGGAGACTCTTTTCAGAACCGGCATCCATGTATGAGGAGCTTTGACGGCTCAGAACCACAACTGTCAACACTTAGATGGATCTTCTGACCAGCAGCAAAAAGACGGCTTAGAGTGACTGACAGTTGTTAGCAGGGTGCTAGCAAAAGACAAAATAGGCAAACATTTCGTTATCAAACTGTGTGTCGTCTTAATATATGGAGTCATAATATAGGAATTCATGCATTAGTGCAAAAAACGTTGTTCAGTGTTGTCTCAGAGCTAGGACGCTACATTAACTGACACAAAACTGGTGGTTTTTCACAGGCTAGCATGTTAGCCACGGTTGGAGTCATTCTTATCGGTATCTTTTTGAGACATTGTCCTTCAAAATTAGCTCTGTCAAAATATCAGAAAATAAGGATGGCATGTTAACATTAGTTGTTTTTAACTGGCCAAAATGTTAGCATGAGTTGTTTTTCAACAGACTAGCATGATAGAATTAGTCCCGCCCAATAGCTTAGCATGGTAGCAGTATAGTTTGAATTGTAGTGTAATAGCATTACAGTTAGTATAAGTTGTTTTCAACAGCCTAGCATTTTGGCATTAGATGTTTATTAGCTCTTTTCAACAGGCTAGCATGTTAGCTGTAGCTGTTTGTTTCGTTCAGCTGATTTTAACTGACATCTTGAGACTTTCAGTTTCCAAAAGTTTTACCAGGTCAGTTTCTTCAGATGTTTCCAACAGACACGATGTTAGCATTAGTTCTGCTCAGTGCACTAGCATGTTAGCATTCATTTGAGCCACTTTGGTCATTTGTCATCATTATCATTACGTCCAAATGAAATCCAGTAAGGAGCCCCTGAACAAAGACCTGGACAGATCCATCATGTTAGGATCATGGCTCACACTGATGATGTCACTGCGCCGCCGTGGATTTACTCCGAGACAAGAACCCAGAAGTCCTTGAAATCTTCTGCCTGAATCTAAATGTTTGTGTTTTCTCTGGAATTTAAAAAACGTACAAATGTTCTGAAAGAAAGTGTTTATTTATTTGTGCTGAAGACGACGCCCGTCGACTCTTACCTCGGGTTCCTGCCGATGAAGAAGAGGAGGTTTTAGTCGTGTGAAGGGACGTCTCTGTGGAACAGCTGCTTCCTCCGTCTGAACAAGGACTGTAACGGTCTCAGGTCTCGTCTTTGGAAAACATCAGAGTTCAACTCAAGGCGTCAGGAATAAAGTCACGACCAGATGGAAGCGCAGAAGACCAGAGCTGAATGTTGGTCTTCAGAGTTTCACTCCTTCTGTTCATGATGCAGATTCCTTACACCTTCAGGAGCAACGACCAAAACCTCCTGACAGCCGGAGGTCCGTCTTTGACGTCACTGTGGAGAATTCTTGGCCCCATCTTCTCTCCAGAACCGCTTTAGCGCAGAAACCCTGGAGGTTCAGTCAGCAGGAACGGATCTTCTCAGGTCCACCACGGCATCTCAGAGGGGTTCAGGTCCACCGCGGCATCTCAGAGGGGTTCAGGTCCACCATGGCATCTCAGAGGGGTTCAGGTCCACCACAGCATCTCAGAGGGGTTCAGGTCCACCATGGCATCTCAGAGGGGTTCAGGTCCACCACAGCATCTCAGAGGGGTTCAGGTCCACCACAGCATCTCAGAGTGTCTCTGGGAAAGTGTAGCCGTGACCTCTGACCTTTACTGAGGTTAGCCAGACATGCAGGTCCGTTGATCTTCTTCTGGATCTTCTGTGATTTCCTGAATGAACCTTCTCCGTGTTCTTGGAGGAATTCTAGAAGGTGGTCCTCTTCAGTGAAGGTTCTCTACTGTTCCGGGTCTTCTCATTGTGTAGATGATGTGTCTCACTGTTAACCCGTGGAGAACCAGAACCTAAGAACCAGTTTTAGAACCCTTCACACACTGATGGACTTCAATCACCCTCTGGACTTTCTGTTGATTTTGGCCTAGTGTGCTGCTGGTGAGACCTGGGAGAACTTCCTGCTCCTGAAGGTCTACTGACGTGGTTGAATCAGTGTGACATGATTCTAACGTTTGAAGATTTACCTCGGATGAACGTCACTTTGTTGTTTGAGATGTTTTGATCTTTGAGTTCAGAAGGATTGAGGTCTTTTATTTTATTATAAATAAATAACTTTCCGCCTTCATCTCTTTCAGATCAACACTAATGGATTCGTGTCCTTCGTGGAGCCGCCGTCTGAAGACCAGTACCTCGGGACGATGCCCGTCGCTTTCAAAATGGTGGCGGCGCTGCTGGGCGACCTGGACAACAGTGACGGACAAGGAAAGGTCCACTTCAGGTGGGACAGCGGCCCGGATGTCCTGAACCGGGTCGCCGCGCACATCAGGCGGGCTTTTCCCGAAGACGGCGGCGTGGAGCCCACCCTCGCCGTCATCGTCACCTGGGAAAACATGGCTGCCGTCGGGTCCCCAGGCCGAGGAGACGGGCTGGATGTCCAGGTGAGGTCCCTAAGAAGCAGAAAGAGGACATCCTGTTTGAGGACATCCTGTTCTTAGTAGTTCTTACTCAAAGGTTGTTTGTGTTTTTTAAGAAAACTCTTTTTTCAGACAATATTTGAGGAGTTCAATCGGGGGGGTTGCCTGTTCAACGCAGGGGATTGGAGGCTTCTCAGGGACATACCCTTGCTGTGTGGGACAACAGCGTTGGTCTGCTCAGAATGGACCCTTCATGTTTTTATTTAAGATTAGTTCTTAGTTTTTGACTGTTTAAAAACATGTTTGTTAAAAGTATTTGTTATATTTTGGGTAAATTTTGAGTTACTAATATATAAATTAATAATTACGCCGAAAAAAACCCAGGACATGTCAGAAAAGGACAAATACAAGAAACACGTTTTCGTATGAGGTCATCACATTTCCCCGTTTCCCACATACATCAAATATAAGTAAAAGCAGATTTTTCCGATAAGCCTCACGTTTTTTTCGGACGCGTATTTTCTCATTATTACCGACAAGTTCTCCCGGTGGTCATGCTTTCACGGCCCAGAGCTCCAGTTTACAGTACTTCCTGTCAGGCTCTGGCCCAGAGACACTTCCTGTTTGAGGTCCCAGCTGCACTGTAATTCTCCTAAACATGTGTGCGATAGGCAGAACTCCCAGAACTCCCTGTCTTCTGCCAGATCCTGCTCAACCTGTCCTCCAGGTTCTCAGAGGTCTCCAGGTTCTCAGAGGTCTCCAGGTTCTCAGAGGTCTCCAGGTTCTCAGAGGTCTTCAGGTCTCATCCAGAAACCACTTTGACAACATTATGAATTATATAACATATATTATTATAGACTCGTCATCGATCCTTCGTGTTCAGGCCGTAACTCAAAATCTATTCAATGCATCAATTTCAAATTTAATTCTTACGTAGAACTCAGTGTGAGGAAGAGCTGGCGTGATTTTGGGAAACGTTGGATGCACATTCTCAACGCTAGGGGGAGCTCTATCTCCGAAAGTTTCCTGCCATCATTCTTCAACCATTGTTGCTTAAATCAGTTGAATCAGGAGGAGGGCTTTTACAACGCAGGGGATTGGGGGCTTTTCGGGGATATACTCCGACGGCGTCGGTGTAGTTAAGCCTCCGTAGGTCAGCGTAGCCCTGACGCAGACTCCTTGTTCTGGCATGTGTTCTTACTTCACTCCAAGGTAAAATCCGAGTCTTTTTACACAGAGATAAAAGTTTCTAACGCTGGAAGAATCCCCGGGAGTGGGAGATCCAAACGGCTAACGTTCCTGCATAGCATTCGTTTCCCCCAAAGATTATAAACCCAGGGACTCGGTGTCCAGAAAGTCACCCGTCTCAATCAAAGCACATGTTAGCTTCCCCTCTGCTAGCTACGTCTGTGATACAGGTTTGTTTGACTGGGCCTCAGGTTATCGTTCACCGTCCTGGACAGAAGTTCTACAGAACTTTGGATGACAGCGATTTACAGCTCAAATGGTCTTTGATCTTCTTTCAGAGAAACACTTTCCAGCTGGTCTTGGCCTCCATGGAGACGTCCTCCTGCGCCATCCTGTTGTATCCCAAAGGTGGTCTGCAGTTCCTCCACACATCAGTAGAGGGCCAGGCTAAGCTCCTGGAGACTGGCTTCAATCAAGGCCTCGTTCAGGGCTGGTGGTGGAACACCAAGGAGGGGACGTACTACCGCGTCACCTCGGATGAAGAGACCTCCATCAGCGATCTCACACAGTAGGAATCTAAACTACTACTGGGTTAAGTTCAAGTTACCCAAATGTTAGAGCTAGGTTTAGGCAACAAGACTACTTTGAGTTCTGGTGCAATACATGACCAATCTGTATTTTTTCAGACAACCCTTCAAGTATATTTGTTTAGCTTTAGGCGCTCAAAGTACTTGCTTGGGTTTAGGCGATTGAAGTACTTGGTTGGGTTTAGGCGATTGAAGTACTTGGTTGGGTTTAGGCGATTGAAGTACTTGGTTGGGTTTAGGCGATTGAAGTACTTGGTTAGGTTTAGGCGATTGAAGTACTTGGTTAGGTTTAGGCGATTGAAGTACTTGGTTAGGTTTAGTCGATTGAAGTACTTGGTTGGGTTTAGGCGATTGAAGTACTTGGTTTCTTTTGCTTTCACGTGGGGCAGAAATGGTCTTAGGGGTTATCTTCTGTTGTTTGGCTCAATCCCTGCCCCAACAAACCCTCTGAAAACTTTACATGGGTTTTCTCTTCTATCAGAATATAACGGCTAACCACTAGTGGGTGCTGCTCAGCAATAAACATTAATCTGGGTTGTACCTCCATCACTGGGTCTTGGACCACACATTGATTAAAGATGGTTGACGGGTCCTTTCATTGTGACCATGTTTTTGTTCATTCATCCAAACAGAAAGACGACCTCAGGAGAGAGAGGAGTTTGGGTGTACGAGATTGGTTCATCGCCCTTCTTTACCGCCATTACATCGGGACGTGTCCTTGACCTACCCGAGGAGGATGGTCCCACCAAGCCTCCTGTGACCCTGTTGCCAAGGCAACCAGATGACCAACAGGAGGCGGTTTTCTCAACCAATGAACCTCAGGTCGTACCGGAAGAAAAACAGGAGATACCCAGAGAGACTACCACAGAGTACCAACCCAGTCACCCAGAAGCTGAGACTGTCACACCTAGGTATGCTGAACCAGAGACCGAAGAACCAGATTATGAGGAACCATACCAGTTTGAGACAGATTATCCCGATTATGAGCCGGTCACACCAACTAACCCTGAGACGACGCAACCAACATCTACAGACCCCTCTGAGCGTAGGTATCCTGACCAAACAAAGTCCACCTACCCTATATCTGAAACGTCTCAACCAAGAAACACCATCCCTGAGAAAAGCGATCCAAGATATACCCCTGTCGGGCCAAGATACCCCGACCAAACAAAGTCTATAGAACCTTCAGAACCAAGATACGTGGCCCCTGAAACCAATGAGTCAAGGTATCCTGACCAAACAAAAACTACATACCCAGTCCCTGAACCTTTGCAACCAAAGAACACCATCCCTGAAACCAACGAGCCGAGGTACTCTAAACCAGCAGAACCGCGGTACCCTAATCCTGAACCTGTCCACCCTGTTCCACCCTACGCCCAACCCCACCAACCCCAGATCGTGGTTGTGGACGAAGACGAGGATCTCGACGTGAATGGTAAGTTGTGGTTATTACTGAAGGTTTTTTTGTTTGTTGTGGTTTTGTTTTCAAGCCCATCGGTTCTTTTTCACAGTCTTTGCGTACAATTTGGAGACCTGCGCCCACAACAGGCACATATGTTCAGCTTTTGCTGACTGCCAGGATTACAGCAACGGGTACTGCTGCCAGTGTAGGCCCGGGTTCTACGGTAACGGGAAAGACTGCGTCGCTGAAGGTAAGAAATTTACTCCAACTCTTTCATCTTTCAGGATGGAATCTCCTCCGGAAAAAAAAATGTTTCTCTTTTCCAGGAAAACCTCAGAGGATGAACGGGAAGGTGAACGGACGCGTGTTCCTCGGGAATTCTCCTTCTCCCGTGGAGCTGGCTAACCTGGACTTGCACTCTTACGTGGTAGCCAATGATGGGCGGGCCTACGTGGCCATCAGCAGCATCCCTGACAGCCTGGGCCCCTCCCTGCAGCCGCTGTCCTCCCTGGGAGGGGTCATCGGCTGGGCCTTCGCGCTGGAGCAGCCCGGCTACCAGAACGGCTTCAGTCTCGTCGGTGAGGCTTTCATTCAGTTTGTTTCCGGCTCCAGGTGAAACTTTTCAAGTGGCATCAACCGACTGATGGACTTTTATTTTATTGAGGCGGACAGAAATCTTGCACCAGAATCGTGTTTGAGTAGCGAGGGAGGAGCTTGTCGTTGTATTTTCTCAGCCTTGTGTCTCGCGTCCATGCAGGCGGCGTGTTTTCCCGGCAGGCCGAGGTGACCTTCCAGCCCGGCAACGAGCGTCTGAGCATCAAGCAGCAGTTTGAAGGAATCGACGAACACGACCACCTGGTGGTGAGCACCGAGCTGGAGGGACGAGTCCCGGAGATCCTGCTGGGGTCCTCCGTCCAGATCAACCCGTACAAAGAGATGTACCAGTACGACCGGGACCGTAAGGACCGTTCGCCCGTTAAGGTCCAATCTGCCCCGAGAGGATTCAGATCCCCAACTGTCGATTCTTCTCCTCCGTCCAGTGATCACATCCTCCTCCAGCCGCGACTACACCATCACCGCGCCCGACGCCACCGTCCAGACCCGAAGCTACCAGTGGCGTCAGACCATCACCTACAAGGGCTGCCCGCACGACGAGGCCACCGGGTCGGCGCCGTCCACGCAGCTGCTGAGCGTGGACCAGATCTTTGTGATGTTCGATAACGAAAACCACCTGATCCGCTTCGCCATGAGTAACAAGATCGGCTCCGTCCACAGTGAGTTCTCCGATTTAATCAATCCCAACAACAAAAACGACAGACTGACGTCAGAAAACGAAACAGGACTGACGTCAGAAAACGAAACAGGACTGACGTCAGAAAACGAAACAAGACTGACGTCAGAAAACGAAACAGGACGGACTCAAAGAAAAGGGAAAAAACAGCCCAACTTTAACCACAAAATAAATGACTTAAATAAACTCTTTTACACGTCGGAGTATAAAAGTAGCAGTAAAGGTTGTTCGAAAATTGGCAAAAGGCCAAAACTGACTGACTGTTACCTTTTAGCCTGATGCAGGAAGAACGACAACCTTGAGCTCCACCCCTAAGCTCGGGGCTCAGTGGGCTGAACAGAGATAATGAAGTGGAAGGTGCAGGAGAGGAGTGGCTCCAGAGTATCTGAGAGGTGCTCAGAGAGTTTGTCGGAGTTGTCGGTAGATTTAGAGGCTGGCAGTAACTCAGAGAATCTGTAGGTAGTTTTCCTGAACCTTGGTTCTGTTGGGAGCTTCTTCTAGCTCGTCACGTTATCGGGTCGCTGTTGACCTTTCTGAAGGAACGAGGGTGATAAGGAGGAACAGGTCGTCCAGGTCCTGGTAGAAGAGACATCCTTGTCTGGCGGTCGTCCGTCAGGGACGCTGAAAGGACAGATGTGTGTTATTAGCGCGAGGAATGCTCTGGAACACGCCCCCGACGGCTGAGGGTCTCGCCGGAACATCAGAGGAAGACAAACATCTGAGCCCGGCTGTATTTCCTCAGCTGCTATCGGAGAAGCTGTGGGAGCGTTGGCAGGGGGTGAAGGTCAGCGGCCAATCAGATACCAACCTCCAGCCCTCAGAGGGGAGGGGGGCGGGGGAAGGGCACCAGGAGGGACCCTTCATAAAGAGGGGGGTGAAAGGTAAAAGCACAGGTGGGGTCTTCTGCTGGGGCGCGGGGGGCTTCAGAGTTACACAAGCAAACATCTCTCAGCTGGAGTTTGTTGGCAGAAAGAGGAACATCTGGGTCGCGTTTCCTGTGGGCGGAGCTAACTTCAAACACGGCTCACACCAGCTGCATCATGGGAACGGTGGTCCTCCACGGAGGGGTCGTGTTTCAAGCCGCTTTCCAGCTCCTCTGAAAACGAGCTGCTGCTTCCATTAAAAGGAACATTTGGAGGTTTTGGTGTAAAATACTTTAAGAATACAAACATTAATATTGAACTTTTACAAACGTTAATATTGAACTTTTACAAATCTTTACATTTGTTTGTGAAATAGTTGATGTTTGATTAACTTTATTTTGTTATTAGTTTATTTACTCTTGTATTTATTAGTAAGAGACTGAATTCAAACCCCCGTAAAGAAATGATGCCGTGCTTCCTAATGTTTCCAGAACCAGTCCTCAACCGGGTCTGTTCATCTGTCCCGACCAGTGAGTCCCCCGCCGATAAGTTCTGAAGAAATTAATTCTGTAGATTGGATCCAACCATGAAGATAAAAATCATCCTTCATAACTTTAAAGTCATCTTATTAAACAACCGACCAAAATGAACCGGAAGTAATCAGTCAGAACCTTCCAGCGAACGAACCAATCAGAACCTCCCAATGGAAAAAAAACAATCTACTAAAACCAACCAAAGTAAACCTACAGAAAACCTTCCCGCCAAAACTAATAAGTCAGAACCTCCGAAGACCAACTAACCAAGTAAACCCACCAAAACTAACCAACCAGAACCTCAAAAAACCAACCCACCAAAATCTATGGAAACCAACTGATTAGAACCTCCTAAAACCATCAAACAAACCAACCAAAATGGACCAGAACTAATCGGTCACGTACCACGTCGGACTGGACGGTTTAACCTGCAGCCGTGTTCTTGGTTCCGACAGGTACTCTTCCGGAGCAGAACCCATGTTTCACCGCCAGACACGGCTGTGACATCAACGCGGCGTGCCGTCCAGGAGACGGGCTCCGGTTCACCTGTGAATGCTCCAGCGGGTTCACCGGAGACGGGCGCTACTGCCACGGTACCGCCATCACCTGAGGATAAGGGGAACCCGAGTTTAGTGGGTTTAAGTCGCGTGACGCTTTTCTTGACCCGCTCTCGCTCTGCCGGCAGATGTTGACGAGTGCAGGGAGACGGCGCAGGTCTGTGGGTCCAACGCCGTCTGCAGCAACCAGCCCGGATCGTTCCGCTGCGAGTGTCCCAGCGGCTTCGTGGCGGCGAGCGACGGCAGAACCTGCACCGGTACGTTTGGAACGCCCTCGCCAACAGAACCACGGGAATGGACATCTTTGCACACAGTTACATGTGTGCAAATGTGTGCATGTTTGCGTATTTGATTTATCATCATCTTCAGAGGCAGGAAGTAGACTCTTTCCCGTTAGCTCCTCCTCTCTGGTGTCCCTCAGGGCTCCGTCCTCGGACCCGTGCTCTTTAGCCACTGGGTCGCATTATAAAAGGGGTTCAGTCGCATTTTCAAGAAGACGGAGAGACTCAGAATGTTGAGTAGGACTTTAAGGGATTATATTTTTACTACATGGAAAAGAAACTTGATGGTCTTTAAATGAGAGAACAGAACCTCCTGGAGGCGGGGCTAATCTGAGCGGTGGCCCCAAAGGGCCTAAAAGCTTCTTTAAAAGGTTTTTATTGATGTTAACAATTAGTTGTTTACAATTAGTATGAAATATGATAAATGACTACTTCAAAAACGCAGTAAAATACTCTAATGTAATTTCTTGGTTGAAACTTTTTATTTTTAATATTTTAAAAACGTTTCTTCATTGGACAGAAATCCGTGTTTAGTCTTTAGTCTGACCTCCTTCTGTCCCGCCCCCTCAGAGGAGAACCGCCCGGTGGACCACTGCGAGAGAGGAAGCCACGACTGTGACGTTCCTGAGCGCGCTCTCTGCAGGTACAGCGGAGGCTCCGCCTACATCTGCTCCTGCCTGCCGGGGTTCTCGGGTGACGGCCGGGTGTGTCTGGGTGAGTTTATCAGCAGCGAGATGATGGCGTCTGAACGGACCTTCAGTGTTTGGACTCTTGTCTTCAGGGTACTTTCTGCTCGGGGTCAAAGGTCACCGCTGATGTTTGACGCAGCAGAACGTCAAACCTTCACCTCGTAGCTCATGAACCGGTGGAAACAGACGTGGGCTCAGAACCTCAGGAGTCACGGAGGAAACCAGCAGAAGTTTATGATCCTACAGCTGAACCAACACGACTCCAAACTCCTGAAGGTCTTCATGGACCAGGAACCAAACAGTTGAACGTAAAACTGTTTGGTTCCCGGTCCAAAACAGAAAGGAGAGGCTTTGAAGGAGCGTTGTTGTTATTCAACCAAAGGTTCCCTGACACCAGCTGGGTCTGTGTGACAGAGGCTCCGCCCCCTCACAGACTGAAGCCTAACAGCTGGACTGGATCAGTACCAGCCCCGTTCAACCACATTATGACCTCAGTCGGGCAGAACCTGAAGGAGGAAGTTGTCTCACCAGTAGCACACTATGCCAAAAGCATCAGAAGTTCCAGAAGGCGATCGAGGTCCATCAGTCTGTGAAGGGTTCCTCTGCCGTTTCTGAGGTTCTGGTTCTCCACAGTGAGACACATCATCTCCACATGGGGAAGACCTGGAACAATTGAGAACCTTCACAGAAGTGGACCACCGGTCGGTGAGACTATGACCCCCAGCAGAAGAGGAAGTCTACCTCCAAATGTCTCCTGGTCCCAGTTTGGACCTTGGTCCGGTTTAGTCCAGCGTTGGTGCTGATGGATGGACTGGGGCAGATCTTCTGGTTTAGATCATGTCGTACACTAATACTTCATATTTTACTCACATTTAATGTGAGGCCTTCAAACGGGGGGATTGCTCGTACGATGCAGGGGGTTGGGGGCTTTTAAGGGACAGACTCTTGGTGTTGAGTCTCGATATGAAAAAAACAGTTCTGTGTCGACCCTGGACCGGTTTGAATGAGAAGATGAGACTTTGAAGTGGATCTGTATTTATAGACCTTCTTAAACTCCCTTATTTAGTTTTTAACTTTTTAATTCTATCCATATTTATTTATTATTTTTTTAAATCTCTCCGCTCAATCGTGAAGCTAACTGGATAAACTTTTATTAGTTTTGAAAATGTGCGACGCGTAAAGGGTCCGATGGATCGCTGTGGTCTTGCAGCTAGTGGCGGTGGGCGGTACTGCAGCCGTCGGTCCTCATGCTGGTTTCCTTCTGTCCAGACGTGGACGAGTGTCAGCAGGACCGTTGCCACGCCGACGCCTCCTGCTCCAACACCCAGGGATCCTACGCCTGCCGGTGCCATCCGGGTTTCCACGGCGACGGCTTCCACTGCAGCCCCTCCTCCTCAGGTAGGTCACAGATGATGTCACTGCCCCTTTAAAACATCAGAAGAGCCTAAGAGAAGAGAGGGGGCGTGTCGTGGTTTCAGGGATTAGTGGACGGCGTGTAAACACGGGGGCGAGGAGGCGGGGTGAAGGATGTCTGTGATCGGAGTGTAAACACTCCTCATGTTAGACTCAACAGAAACGCAGCTGTCGTCATGGGCGAGCAACCAAACACGCATCAGGAGGCGGGCTCTCTGAGGCCCGGGGTCCGGGACCACTATCTGCCCTCGGTGCTGACGCGTGACCTCTGGGAAGAGTTCCACGGAACCGAGGTGGTTTTGTAGCGTTCATGTTCATGAAGGAGATGAAAGCTGCTTACATCAGCAGGTTTCAGGTCAGTCACACATAAAGGCGTCGTCCCTCCGCTCCACGACCAGAACCACCGCTCTACGACCCAAGAACCAGAACGACAAGAACCATAACAACCTCTCTTTGCATCATTTCCTCCTCCAAACATCCCTGATAGCTTCTTTGAGAAAAAAATAGACGTTGTCACGCACGGATCCATTTCAGGGTCACGACCTGCGGTGGCGTTTCTCTTTTGCGGAGGTTCTGGGTCGGGAGCTTCAGGGACTCCAGGTGTCTGGAGCTGATATCTGATCACAGCTCCTCCCCTCCTCCACCCACGTCTCCTCACACTTGTGTCCTCTTACGAACTTCCTGTCCTCCGTCATCGGAGCTCCTCTTCATACGAGCGTGTCGGAGGTTTTCTCAGGCTCCTCCCACATGTGGCTGACGGCTGCTTCTCAGATGTTGTGGCTGGTTTGAGGATCTTCTGGCTGATGGCCTCCAGGATTAGAGTCACAGACGTCATTTCCTGGTTGAAGCTGCACGTATGGAGACACGCCTTCAAGCTCTGCTCAGTTAAAGTGTAAACCGTTTTGTCGGCAGGATCGTTTGCTGTTAAAGGTGCAGTACGAAAGAATGAAGGGAACGTAATCCTTCAAAGTTGAATCCAAAGCAACTGGAATAAAACATATACGTTTCTGTTAGCCTAAAATCACCTGATGCTAAGCTAAGAATGAGCCCATAACATTCACAGAGGGGGCGGACCCTCCTCCATTGGTGCCGCCATGTTTGTACGGAAGCCTTGAACAGACAAACTGACGTCTGGATTTAATTCACTGTTTCCATTAAAATGATTTACGCTTGATAATTCTGTTGTATTAGCATGCTAAGCAGCTAGCTGCCATTAGCAAATAAAGGCTACCACAACGAGGGGGAAATGCTGTTTTTTATCTGACATGTACGTTTTTACATTTACAAAGTAAACAAATACATTTGGACTGGCTTTGGATAAAGGGGCGGAGTCAAGAATTATTTTCCTACTTTTTTTTTTTTTAAGTTTTCTGTAGAAATCCTCAACTTTCGTAGAAAAGTTAGTGAAATGTTTTTCATGAATAGATTCCAAATTCTAGCGGCAGGTTTTCCCGATCAAGGAGTCGAATAATGAGCTTCAAACTGTGACGGGACTCTTTTAGGTGCAGTGGCATTATGGGTAAATGTGCTGTCTTATCGGAATTTTTCATTCTTTAAGTGCTAGCTGCTGCTAGCTGCTCTTCAAGGGGTCGTTCATGTGTCGTTATCATTCCTTTGCATAAATTGGTAACTTCCTGCTACGGGTCTCAACATGTTGGGAGTACAAACGTATACAAATACTTGATAACTGTACTTCAGATGAGTATTTCTCGCCCTCAGAGCGAGAGAAGACTCAGTGCGAGCGCCACAGAGAGAGCGCCCAGACCACCACCTCCGGATCGGGCCTCTGGTCTTTCTTCCGCCCGCGGCCGGCGGTGGGTCAGTACGTCCCTCAGTGCGACCAGTACGGGTCCTACGAGTCAACGCAGTGCCACGGCAGCATCGGGCAGTGCTGGTGTGTGGACGCCGGCGGCAGGGAGGTGCCTAACACCCGCACCGGACCCGGCAGCGCCCCTCTGTGTGAGTCTCCTCCACCCGGTCAGAATAGATTCTCTGTTCTGGTGCTGTCCATAACGTCTGCTCCTCTGCTCAGGTATCGACCAGGTGGTGACTCCTCCCCCCGTGGGCCCGACGCCACGCCCTGACGTTCACCCCGTCGCTCCAGGGACGCACCTCCTGTTCGCTCAGAGCGGGAAGATCGAACGCGTCCCTCTGGACGGATACAGCATGAAGAAGGAGGAGGCCAAACCTCTGCTGCACATCCCGGTAAGACGGAGTTGGACTTCAGCGCCGCAGGTGGGGCGGTTCTGACCAATGATGGGATTCTGGAATAGTGCTACGCTAACAGCGATTAGCTGCTCTTCTGGTTGTGGGTTGCTTCACCTAAAGTCTCAAACCCAAAGGATCTTCTAGCAGAAGTGTCGACCGTCTAAACACCCGGGCTTTGTAGAACTTGTCCTGCCGGCGCCGTTCGCTCCTCACGTTTAGAGATTCTGTAGCGAACACAGAGTCGTTGTCTCTCATGAACTCCTGGGTGGTCCCGTCTTCTCTGACACAATCCTCTGATTCTTCTCCGCCTCCTCTTTGCTTCTCCGCCATGAAGCCCAGAAGTCACCGTGGAGTTGATGTTCTCCGGCTCTGCGTCGGTGTCGGCGCCGTCGGGTCGCCGAGGACCCGTCACTCCAGACAAAAGGCTCTTTGAAAGCGTCTCCAGATGAATGAAAGCGTTTGTCTCTTGCTGTCCTCCTCAGGACCGGGTGGTCATCGCTGTGGCCTACGACTGCGTGGACAAGATGGTTTACTGGACCGACATCACGGCGCCGGCCATCAGCAGGGTCAGTCTGAGCGGAGGTGACGTCGCCCCGGTGGTCACCACAGGTAAGACGTCAACTCAACGGTCATATTTGAGTCACTAGGAGGCGCTCCTCTGAGAAGAACGGAGGGAGTGAGGAGTTCCATCAGGGGATTCTGGGGGACGTACCTTTGCTGTCGGGGACGCTTGTGAAGGTCCAGATGTGGGCGCCTTGACGTCTGTGTTAAAGGTTCTGATCCGGAGTCTCTGTCCCCAGATCTCCAGAGTCCTGAAGGCATCGCCGTGGACCATGTGTCCCGCCTCCTCTTCTGGACCGACTCCATGCGGGACACAGTGGAGGTCTCCAAACTGGACGGCAGCCAGCGGCGAGTCCTGTTCGACAGCGACCTCATCAACCCCCGACCCATCGTCACCAACCCCCCCTACGGGTGAGTGTGAGGTCAGTCCGCGGGTCAAACTCTGGTACCTTGGTCCGACTGGTTTTGTTCCGCTGGTTACAGGCAGCTGTACTGGGCAGACTGGAACAGAGATGGGCCCAAAATTGAGATGTCCAACATGGACGGGACGGATCGGACCGTCCTGGTGAAAGACGACCTCGGACTGCCCAACGGTCTGACCTTCGACCTCGACAACCAGCAGCTGTGCTGGGCCGACGCAGGTGAGCCTGACGGAGAGGTCCGGTCGGACACGCCGGCGCTGCTGGTCCAGTTGTTCTTCACTGCTGCTCACTGATTGGTTGACTGATCCGCAGGAACCCGTAAGGTGGAGTGTATGGATCCTCACCGCCGGCTGAGGAGGCTGATCGTTGAGGGGGTCCAGTATCCATTTGCTCTGGTCTCCTTTGGGAGGAACCTGTTCTACACCGACTGGAGGAGGTAACGGACCCAAAGATTTATCCTGGTTCCACAGAACCAAAACCCACTAATTATCCTTTAGTGGCGAGAAAACGTGACGTCATGTTTCTGGTGACAAAACCGGGCATTTTTAAGGTGAAAGTGTTTATGGGCCGAAACCCACCTGGACCTTAAAGGAACAGTACACTCAAAACTTCAGATTCAGTCTCAGTGTCCTCTCGTAAATCTGATCGTAAGTCGGGTTAAGGTAGTCCATCAAACTTCTCTGGAGCTCCTCCTTAAGATGCTAAGGAAGACTGGGTCTGGTTCTGAAGAATCAACCTGAAAGAAGTCCATAGAGAGTAAAACCGGGCTTCTAGAAAATCCCAATTCGAAAAAGAAGTTAAGCTAACGTTTTCACTGTAGCCTGAAAGCTAAAACCGTGAGAAACTGGTAGTGCAGCTGACCAGAACCGGGCCTAGAAGCCGCAGCTGTCCGGTCAGCTGTTGTGTTCAGCGTTAATAGAAGGCCCGGTTCTTCTCTGTGCAGAAAGTTAACTCTGCTGTTGTGCTGGATTGACTGAGCGGGTCCGGTGGTTCTGTAGAAGCGGATAAATGAGTGAATCCTTTAGTCTCACGGATCAGAAACAGCTGGTCCGACTGACTCTCGAAGGTCAGGACTGACGGGTCCAAACAAAGAAGACGCCGAGGCACCAGCTGGAGACTGAAGTCTGAACCTGAACTCCCCACGACTGAAACATCGCCCGCCTCAGAGTCGGACCGGATCGGACATAAACACTGCTGAGCTGCTGTTTGACAGAACCCGTCTCATAAACGCCTCGGCTGTGTCTAACGGCACCGCTCAGTCCAAATGTTTACGTGTCTGGTATTTTTCAGGGAGGCGGTGGTCTCGGTGGACCTTCAGTCGGAGACGGAGACGGAGGAGTTCCTGCCGCAGAAACGCTCCCGGCTCTACGGCATCACCACCACCAACACGCAGTGTCCGCAAGGTACGCTAGCACGCTAACGCCAAAGTCAACCAATCAGGGCGCGCGGTGAAGTTCAAAGGAACCGTTTGAGTAGACGAGACCCTGCTAATATAGCTCTCGTAGGTAAAGGTTAGCTAAGTTGAGCAATTATAGCTAATTTGAGCAATTATAGCTAACTCACAATCTTTGACCCAACTGGTTGATGTTAGCTAAAGTTGACTCGGCCATGATTGCTGTCTTAGTTAACGTGATCTGATACTTGAACTAATATTAGCTACGGTCAAGCTAACATCGCTATGCTCAGCTCAGCCATTACAACTAACCGTGGCTACATTCAGCTATCATGGCTAACAATGGCTAATTTCAGCAATCAGTTACAATTAGCTGTTGTGAACCATGGCATATTTAAGCTATAGCTAAAAATGGCTATTGTTGTAAATCGGAGCTAAAGTTGGAGACTGTCAGCTACCATAACAAATACTAGCCAAGCTCAGCTCTCTTAGCTGTTAGCAAAGTGATGAACGGTGAAACATCGGGTGACGAGAACGTCCATCAACAGGTTCAATGAAAGGTCGGATCCTCCTGACTTGTTTTTTTTTATGTTTAGCTGTTAGCGGTTAGCATCAACTACTTGCATGACCTCATGATGTGGTTCCGAGGTTTGGGTTTAGGACTTGTTACTGTGCGGGCAGCATTGAAGAGCTGCTTTTGATTACGACCAGAACCAGAACCAGTGATTCGTGTGGATCTTGATCTGACCCCTGAACCGACCCCAAACCTGATGGCGTGTTTCTTCCTCTTCTCTCCCTCAGCCTACAACTACTGCTCCAACAACGGCGGCTGCTCTCACCTGTGTCTGCCGAAGCTGGGCGGGTTCACCTGCCGCTGTCCGGACGGCGCCAGCGACAGCTGTGAGGAGAGGAACCTCTGATGACTCCGCCCCTCACCGCCATTGGGAGAGAGTTATACTTTCCTGAATTTTTACTTTTCTTACTTGAATCGAATGTTTGTACGATGTTTTTTTTTTTAAAGATGTTCAGACCTCACGTATTTATAACGTCACGTATTTATGACGTCACACTTCAGGTCGGCCGGCGACTCCTGGTCGAAGAGGTTCATCCAAAACAAGGACATTTTATAAAGATGGCGGGTGAAGATGTGCTGAACTACGACCTCTTACTGTATTTTAGTAGATTCTTTGATTTCAGGTGTTTTTTTTGCGTAGAACAATCTGATTTAATTCTGTAGGGCTCAAATGTCGGCTGAACGGTTCCCAAAAGTCCCATGAGCTAATGTTAGCTCTTAAGGTTGAAGGCTTACATTAGCCTGTTAGCTCGAGTGTTGAGAACAACACATCGATAGCCGACATTAGCTCAGAGCGTTGAACTAAATTTTGAAAACTGACATTAGCTTAAGCTAACACATAGCCGTTGAGTGTTAATGTTAGCTGAGAGCATTGAGCCATAGAGCGCTGTCATTAGCTAATGTTAGCTCAGAGCAATAGACATGTTAAAGTTCTGGACAGCTAGTTCACGTTAGCTCAGCAACACACAATATGTATAGCTTTCATTCGCTAACATTAGCTCAAAGGTGATCCTAGCTAACATCGTTGGAACGCTGAACATGTGATCAGCTAACATTTACATTGATGTGAATAAATCTATAGATTTCAAATCCAATCAGACTTTTGACGTCGTTAAATGAGTGAATCCTGTAATTATTGTGTTTCAGTAACGCCTCATGATAAAATGACTTTTTCCATCCCATAAAACTCACATGGACATGTAGCATTTCCAGTACCTGTGCTACAATGAGCCAGTCGGATGTTCTGTTGTGTATTTTTTATATGAACGTGTAAATAATGAGCCTCTATGCAGACGATACTCTGATTTATGTTAGTGAGACTCACCTGACGATGATGATGAAGATGAAGATTGTTTCCAGCTTGTTTGTGACGCATGAGTTCATCAAAAATAAAAGTCCAGAAACAAACGACTGCTTTGATAGTTCCTGTTTCTCCAGCTGTGTGTCCAACTGTCTCGTCCTACTTTAACGGGTCTCATCTGGACCTGGGACCATCTGGTCTCCATTATTCATGGTCTTCTTTAAAATATTTATTACGTTACCATCAGGGTCTCGTCTCTGCACCTGTTGGATTTAAATAATTAATGAGGCGCCTTAGAAAACTGACCAACAAGATTCAAAATAAAACCAGAGTGAAGCCTCTTCTGGTTTCCACCAGACGGAACGGGACCCTGTCTTCAAACGGGACAAGGTCCCACTCATCGGTCCAGAGAAGATCTCCCAGAAGCCCTGAGGGTCATCAAGGTGTGTTGTGGGTAAATTCAGACCAGCGTTCAGGTTCTGCTCTACTAAGTTCATAATGTGGTTGAACAGGGCTGGTACTGATCCAGTCCAGCTGTTAGGATTCAGTCTGAGGGGGCGGAGCCTCTGTCACACAGACCCAGCTGGTGTCAGGGAACCTTTGGTTGAATAACAACAACGCTCCTTCAAAGCCTCTCCTTTCTTTTACGTTCAACTCTTTGGTTCCTGGTCCATGAAGACCTTCAGGAGTTTGGAGTCGTGTTGGTTCAGCTGTAGGATCATAAACTTCTGCTGGTTTTATCTGAGGTTCTGAGTCCACGTCTGTTTCTACCGGTCCATGAGCTACAAAGGTGAAGGTTTGACAATCTGCTGCGTCAAACGACTAGGAGACATCCAGAGGTGGTCCCAATGCATGACCTCACAGACCGCTGACTGATGACCTCATAGACTGATGACCTCACAGATTGGTGACCTCAGACTGATGACCTCACAGATTGGTGACCTCAGACTGATGACCTCACAGATTGGTGAACTCAGACTGATGACCTCACAGATTGGTGACCTCAGACTGGTGACCTCAGACACTGACCTCATAGACTGATGACCTCACAGATTGGTGAACTCAGACTGATGACCTCACACACTGACCTCCCAGACTGATGACCTCACACACTGACCTCACACTTGATGACCTCACAGACTGATGACCTCACAGATTGGTGAACTCACAGATTTGTGAACTCAGACTTATGACCTCACAGACTGATGACCTCACAGACTGGTGACCTCACAGGTGACCTGACATTCTCCCTCTGTGAGCAGATTTCATGTTTGACATAATTTACCCTTCTGCTCATTAATCCGGTCAGAATCGTCTCAGTTTCAGTGTTTGGGGTCTGTTAGTTGTGATGTTGTGGGATCAGACCCCACCTCCACATGCATCCATCAGTCCTTCTGTAGAACCAGAAACACCCAACAAGACCTGTAGTTCTGGAGATGTTCTGTCTGCGGTGTCTAACTCCACCCCTGGATCCTTAGGTTTGAACATTTGTCCTGCTTCTAAAACATCTTTAAGCAACTTTAAGCTCGGCTTCAGCTGTGAGTGGTTATAATGTTATGGCTGATATCCCAGTTCTACATAGTGCTGTTCTGAAGGCCTGCGCCAAACCCCGCACCAGCATGGCAGATGTCTCCCCTCCTCTTCCTCACCTGCAGTCTCCAGGCGTCTGCTGCCATCTGCTGGACTGAAGATGAACCTGCAGGACGTCACTTCCTCTGGAAACCAAAGCCCAACAACAAACAAACAGGAAGTGAACCTCAGTCCTTGTTTCAGTCCTTTAATTTCATGTTTCAATGATTCTTTAATGAGTGACAGAATGTCTGAGCCTGCAGCCGTCCTTCAGACTCCGCCCACTCCGCGTTGGTTTCGCAGTGACAGGATGGGAAGCTGAGCGCTCACATGATCCAGAAGGTTTAAGAGACACGCGCCGATACTCATGGATACCTTAACGTATTTCCCAGCGGGTCATGTGACACACGCCGACAAAAGGTGAGCAGAGAAGAGGTCGCTGCTCCGCCCGCTGTCCACATCAACCATCACAGCAGACATGCGGATGGAGGCCAGCAGACACGCTAAAGCAGTTTAGACTTTGATGGGTGTAGCTGTGGTTGAAGCTGAAGCGCTAACGGACCAGGCCCCGCCCATTCCCTCTACACATGATCCGGAATAATCAGAGTACTTCCTGATTGGCCTGTTTCGTTTGTGACAGCACAGCTTGACCACTGGTGATTTCCTCCACCCTTTAATGTCTGTCTTTCTACCTCCACCTCTCAGCAGCTCCTCAGTGCTGGACGTCTGCTGTGGACCGGGTCAGGACCAACGGACCAGAACCTGGTCTCCGTCCACGATGGAGTAAAACTGAAGAGTCATCAGGTCGTTGTCAATCTCATACTCTACCTCCATCTTCTGCAGAGAGACAAAGAGAGGGAGAGGGTTTAGAGTTAAAGGTGTAGTTCGTAAA
>VRLP01004625.1:37500-46565 GCA_009660295.1 Lophius piscatorius
TGTGTTCTGACCGGTTGAAATGAATGTTCCCTCCGGCCTTAAATCAACTGTATGACATTTGGAAGTGAAAATAAAAAACTTTTTTCCTCCATGGCCCTTTTTTCCACATGTGGCGTCCCACAGGGCTCCGTCCACGGCCCCTTGCTGTTTAGCATCTACATGCTGCCACTGGGTCGGATTATAAACGGGTTCAGTCACATTCTTATGAAGATTTTGAGACTCAGAACGAGTGGAACCAAACAGCTGAGCAGCTCGTCAAAGTATTAAGGGTACGAGTCAATCAATCAAACGTTTTATACGACATATTCTTGCTCAGGCCAGCCACGCCCCAAAGGAGGGCGGTGACATCACCGCTGTCACAAGAACAGCGTTTGTTTAAAAGGTGAAGAAATGGTTCTGTTTTCACAAGATTGCATTTTCAGGAGCCGGTAAACAAAAAGAAGAAGGTCAAAACACTTGACACTAGGGGGCGCTCATGAACTGCAATATGAAGAATGTGGATGTTGCTTGGTCAGCTCTTGGTTGTATTTTATTGAGGAATTATGGAGTGATCTCAAAATCCCGACCTACCTGCTGTTGGTGGTACCAGACCCACATACCGCACTGTGGCCCGCTCCCCCCCGCAGGACACCCGCCTGCCCACCGCGTCTGCAGGCACATCCAGCTCCACCTGGTGCTCTCCCATTGAAGCCTCTAGTTGAACGTTAGCTGTTAGCATCAGAACAGGAGTTTAATTCCACCGGGTCTCCTCCTAGTACCAATGAGTGCCACGGTTCTCTACATGCGTTAATCGAGCCGGTACTCCTTGAGGACAGAACCTTCCGAAAAATAACAGAAGGCTCGGGAGAACTCACCTGTCAGCCATGAGAGGCTTTAACTTATAACATGGACAACTTCTCCGTACGAGCACTGATGGATGAAGTATTCAGATCCTTCACTGGAGTCAAAGTACTTGTACTACAGCATAGAAACACTCCAAGAAAAAGTCCTGCATTCAAGACTTTACTTAAGTAAAGGTATGCAAGTATTAGCAAAATAAAATTCACCTAAACATGTCAAAATAAAAGCACTCATTGTGCAGAGGAATGGTTCCTCTCAGTGTTTTACTATTATATGGGATATATTTTTATTAATATGTAGGCCTATGTTACATTTCCCTACCTTAGATATTGAGGGTAATGTAGTTTAATCTTTAAGATTCTCCTAGCATCTCTGTCCTGTGAGAACTATGGATCTCTACAAAGTCAACTTTTCATTACATCAGCCTGTTTTATTCTCCAGATAATCTAAGAAATACTTTCCCAACTCACAAAGACACATTAAATCATCCCGTTATTTAATTAATTACATTAATTAGATAACTAATTACATTGAAATTCAACTAATACCACACTGTAAAAATACTGTTAAATACACTATTTAAAAAAATCTGGTATTTCATGCGTTTTATTACAGACTACACAAACATAGTGAGTCTTACCTGTCCATTAAATAGGACTGATGTTGTTCATTTTAACTTTATCTTAGTCATTTGACGTTTTTATAAGCTAAAATAACTGCCTTTAATTGAAATAAAATAGGCTTTTTGGCTAAATCTGGTACATCCATCTTTCTTCGGAACAGGGCGTTCAAATATTGAATTCCACTGTTGCTTTCAAACGATTAGAAACATGTGAAACTATAAACAATGTGTGTGAAATAATTACCGGTGATGGTTTTAAGGCGTAGCTCCTTCTAGCCGCTTAGCTAGCAGCCAAACCAAAACACTTTCACGCCTTACCGGAACGGACACTTTTCGCTGCTGCACCCGTTTCCTGTTAGGTGAGAAATTACAACGTCATTTCTTAGAGGGATTTGACTGCATTTAACACAGAGAATAATATAATATATATGTTTGATGTTTACTTTTATAACCTGTTGTTTTTATTTTAAACCCTAACTTTTAACAGCGTAAAAAAAAGCGGAACCTTCTCCGTTGTTATTGTACCGGTCGGAATTATTTCCCAGAAGGACCGCAGTGTGTCGCTAGCAAAACGTGTGAACGAGAGCAGATATAAGAGCTTAGAAATTATCTTTAATGCTGCAATAAATGTGAGAAATTACTCAACTAAACACGTTTTTAAAGAAGTTTTTGACTGGCGCTGGAATAATCTGTAAGAAATCATGAAGAAGAAACGCGAGCAGAGGTTTGTTTACACTTTTTTTTAATCCCCACAGTAAAGTGAATGAAGTCATTTCTGTGATGTTGTCACTTTTTGTTATAATGTTAATGAGTGTTTCTCTCTGAGACAAATTAGTTTTTACCACAATGAACAGCATGAGACTGAACAATAACTTTACTTTTGTTCTGTTCTGTTGTGTGAATTAAGAATCTTATTCTGTCTATATATTATCCTGTTCAGTCTAGCGGTACTCTGTTTTTGTCTATTGGATTTTGTTGTAATTTTTGTTGACATTCTGTGAGCAGCAGGATGGATGCATGCCAAGGAAGAGCTCTAGAGATGAGATGTTTACTCTGAGCGTCCTGATGGAGAAGAACAGAGAAGGTCAGAAGGAGTTTAGAGGAAGTGTAGGACAGAGTAGCCAGTTAGGAAATGTGGGATTGCATGAGGAGGTCTGGAGGGACAGGAAGTGTGTTAGAGTGGTCCAGGATATGTATGAGAGCAGCATGACAGCGGTGAGGTGGGCAGTTGGAGTGACGTGGTGGAAATGGGACTGCATCAAAGATCGACTTTGAGCCCCTTCTTGTTTGCTATGGTGATGGACAGACTAACAGAGGAGGTCAGCAGGAGTCTCCATGGACTATGATGTTGATGGAGGACATTTTGATCTGTAGTGAGAGCCAGGAGCAGGTGGAGGAGAACCTGGAGAGGTGGAGGTATGTGCTGGAGAGAAGAGGAATGAAGACAGAATACATGTGTGTGAATGAAAGGGAGGCAGGAGGAGGTGAGGATGGAGGAGGTGCAGGAGTTTAGGACTTGGGCTCAACTGTTCAGAGCAACGGGGAATGTGGAGAAGAGGTGGAGAAGGGTGGATCTACTGGTAGAAGGATGATGGAGCTGCAGGCAGGAGAAGAAGTTCTGTTCCGTTGGTTCTGATAGAAAGATGTGAAAACACACTGCGTCACAGAGGCAGGTGGTTATAATGTTATGGCTGGTCAGTCTGTATCACCGGTGTATCACGGCTGTCCTGGATCCTCACTTAAGTGTTTTCTGTCCTCAGTGAGGAGGCGTCGCCGGGTCAAGAGTCAGCTGACTATGTGGTGGGTCAGGTGTCGGGAAGTCTGTTCCAGGAGAACTCTACGGGTTCTGGTTCTGGATCTGGAAAGTCGCTGTCGGCGCTGTTCTGCAGCGCCGCGCCAGCAGGACCTCTGGTGTTCCAGCCTGCTCCCAAGGTTACAACCGTTTCTTAGTGTCTGGAGAAAAGTTCCAGAAGGGTGTCGCCGAGATTCTAATTCTGTTCATCCTGCAGTTTGTTCAGAAGAACCCAGAACCGACGGAGCCGCAGAAGGAAAGTCCAGAGGTGAAAGGTCAGTCCGCCAAGAAGAAGAAGCAGCTGCAGGAGAAAACAGAAGCCGAGCAGAAGCTGGAAAACAGGTGAGGAGCCGTGAAACAGATCAGAGCTTTCACCTCTTCATCCCACTCATCCTCTTCCTCTGTCCGTCGGTTTCCAGGGAGATGAGCTTACAGAACGCGGACGAGGCCGAGGAAGGACAGGAGACGGCCACGAAGAAGAAGAAGAGGAAAGCAGCGGAGATGGCCGCGGAGAACGACGTGGAGCACTGGGTGATGAAGAGGCAGAAGATGAAAGCCAGGAAACAGGAGGAGGCGACGAAGAGGAGCAGGACGGTGTTTGTGGGAAACCTGCCCATCAACTGCACCAAGAAGGTACTGAGGGACCGACGCCGGCGAGGAATAACGTTTATCCTCTGGATGGACATCCTTTTAAACATCTCCTCAAAGTTTGGCTCTTTGGAAAACATCGCCGACTCGGCAGAATCCACATTTTTACACCCGATGTTTGTCTTTTACTCCTTTGTTGCTCAGTGACATCATTTTTTAGTCTGTGCGTTGTTCAGATCTTGTGCGCGCAACTTATTATCTCATATCTACGAACAAACGCTGTCAGCATATGATTCTGATTCTGCAGCCTCTGCTTTTCTGTTCTCGGCGCAAGCTCTTATTTCTGTTTCCTTTAAGTGCTTTTATTCTGAAGGGTCACAGTGGAAGTCATGTGGGTCAGCATTGTGTATGTGTTCTGACGTCCCGATTTTAACGGAACGTAACGATTTTAACGCCTGTTTCTTTGGAAGTGAAAACAACACTTTGTCAGTCCATTATAGATGATCAGCCATAACATTATAACCACCTGCCTTTATTCCATTATTGCTCAGTGACACATTGTTTTGGTCTGTTTGTTGTTCAGATGCTTCAGAGTCTCTTCAAAGACGACGGGCCCATCGAGTCGGTCCGGTTTCGCTCTGTGGTAAAAACTCACACAAATGTCATTCAGTGTCTTTTGATGGACGTGGGTGTCGGACCTCCACGCACTCTTACTTCACAAGTAGCAACAAAAACAACCGCCATCAAAGACTGATTATGTCTCATGACCACGGCCCGAGCGTTTGGCGCCGCTCTACTCTAGGACTGCCGTCATAAAGAGTTTATAATTGGGTTATGAACACTTTATAAGTAAATAGTTAACGTTTAGAAACTGTTCATAACGTAACTTTCAATTTATCAACGTGGCTCACTATTTGGCAACATCAAGTCAGCAGTACAGGCAATTGGGCTCACTATTTGGCAAGCGTCAGGTTCTTGATAGCCTTCATATGTAATGAGTTAAAGCAGCTAATTAATGATTCGTAAAGTGTTTACAACTACGTACAAGTTTATAAATCCTTAGTAAGGCGGGGCTCGTTGTAGAGTGGTACCGAATATTCTAAGCAGCACCAAGTGCGCTGGAAGGTGATGCAAAGCAGAACATAAACACACAGGATGACCTCGCCCGTCAGTCACATGACCTCTTTCCCCCTGCAGGTCAGAGAGGATCCCTCCATGTCCCGTAAGGTCGCGGTCATTCAGTAAGTTTCCGCCGCGGGTCTGTAGAATTAAAGACCGGCATTCGGACCCGTTCCTTCTGGATAACTGAGCCGGTTTCTACTTCACAGGCGCAAAGTTCACCCCCAGAAGCAGAGCGTGAACGCCTACCTGGTGTTTAAGGACGAGGAGGGCGTGGCCAATGCGCTAGAGAGGTGAGCCGCCGCACGACACAACAAGTCCTTCAGAACCTCCGTGTTTACTCTCAGAACCGACAGGCTGTTATTCTTCGCCCGCAGAAACGGGATGGAGATCGAGACGGACTTTCACATCCGGGTGGACAGAGTGACGGACAGCTCAGCGGTGAGTCTCCGGCCCTCCTTTGACCTTTGACCCCTGATGAAAGTAGATTCTGCTCATGTTGCTCACGTTTGCTCACGCTGTCTTGCAGCACGATCACAAGCGCTCCGTCTTCGTGGGGAACCTCTCGTTCGGTGAGTCTTTGCCAGGCGCCGCTGAAGCTGCGGGGTGAAGGTGCGTGTTGTTGTTGTTGACGCGCGTGTTTGTTTACAGAGATCAAGGAGCTGGCGCTCAGGCGACATTTTGAGGACTGCGGCCAAGTGGAGGCGGTGCGTCTGGTACGAGACCAGAACTCCGGACTGGGGAAAGGATTCGGCTACGTTCTCTTTGAGGTATGTTAGACCTGTTTCCCCTCTCTGACCTTTGACCTCCCGAGTTTAGCTGGAGGGAAAGCAGCTCTATGATGAAGACCCTCCTCAAATGATATAATATAATATATGTAATATAAATGTAGAAAGATCCAGCAGGATGATGACGGGTTACTTTCCGCCTTTGATCTGACGGTGCTTTAAAATACTGCAGAACCTTTGGTTCTCCGTACCGGCGCCGTTCAGACCCACTTTGATAAAGTGTTGAAGTATTGGCGCCCATGAGGGGTTTAGGTGATTCTTTCCAATGGTGAAGGGTAAAATGTTTTCTTGAGGTTTTTCTTTTCTTCGGGTCGGCTTCACATTTTCTGTCACTCTGCTACAGAACTCTGACTCGGTTCAGCTGGCGCTGAAGCTGGAAGGCACCAAACTGGAGGGCAGGGCCGTCCGGGTGAAGAGGTCCATGAAGAAGGACAAGCTGAAGGCCAAAACAGAAAGCAAAGGATTCCAAGGGAGGGGCGCCAGAGACCCTAAAGGCAACACGAGGCCGGTGGGTAGAGACCCGGCGAGGGGGGCGGGTCAGCGCGGCAGAGGACCCACAAAAGGGCCGGGGCGGGAAAGAGGGGGCGGTCCTGGTGGGTTCAAGCCTCAGAGGAAATTCTCGGGAACCCAGCAGATCAAAGGTTCCGGCTCTTTCAAAGGAGAGATGGTGGATCCAAACAAAAAGATGAAAAAGAAAGGAGTGAAGAAGAAGGTGAAGCCCAACAAGACTGTCCACATCTGAAGATCAGGTCCAGCAGCAGAAGATGGTTCTGGTGAAGAACCAGAACATCTTCTCATGTTCAAAACTAGACAGCTGTCTGTTGTATTTGATTTTCTGTTTGTGTTTTATTATCTTCAAATAAAGTTTCACTAATTTCTCCCAGAATTTGTCGTGAAAAAAATGTTTGGTTTATAAAACCTTCGTCTTCGTTTGGTCCAGATCCACCTGAACAGTCTGGACCCAAAGACGTTAAGCAAACAGCCATGGTCTCGGTCCGGATCAAACTGGTTCCGTAAGTTAACACTGTAAAAACACTGAACTCAATGGTTTGGACTTCAACACAAGGACCCAGAAGATCATCACCTGGTTACCTGTCTGTGGGTGGTATATTACCTGGTTACCTGTCAGTAGGTGGTATATTACCTGGTTACCATGGTTACCTGTCTGTGGGTGGTATATTACCTGGTTACCTGTCAGTAGGTGGTATATTACCTGGTTACCATGGTTACCTGTCTGTGGGTGGTATATTACCTGGTTACCTGTCTGTGGGTGGTATATTACCTGGTTACCATGGTTACCTGTCTGTGGGTGGTATATTACCTGGTTACCTGTCTGTGGGTGGTATATTACCTGGTTACCTGTCAGTAGGTGGTATATTACCTGGTTACCATGGTTACCTGTCAGGTGGTATATTACCATGGTTACCTGTCTGTGGGTGGTATATTACCATGGTTACCTGTCTGTGCGTGGTATATTACCTGGTTACCATGGTTACAGGTAGTGATGGTGAACTTGCACGAAGTCAGACCGACGGTGGAGAAACCTTTGGAGAGAAAACCAAACGCCTTCATAGTTTGTTCAGGTGTTTTTATTTTTCTCTGAAGAGGAGGGACCTCTTTGAAACGAACCAAACATTTAACCACTTTTAAAAGTCTAGACAGAACAGAAAGACGACAGACGACAAAACAATAAATAGGGAAAACTCCTGCGGCATTCCATTACTGATGACCTACAGATGGCGGCCATCGTGTGACGGACAGCGTGAAGGGTGATGTAGCACCTAACCCTCGTTAAAACAAACTGATGGAGGAACCGGAAACTCTTTACCCCAAAACGGGTCTTTTGAGTAAAAAACAAACAACCGTGATGAATTTAAAAACAACAACTCCATTGAAGACGCCTCGACGATGGCGAGTGACGCGCGTCGGCTGGAGAGATGCAGGCCGAGGCGTTGGCAGGTCATCATGGAAGGAGGAGGAGCTTCTTCTCATTCTATATCATCCTCACTCAGACTCTGTGCACTCACGATCCGCTGCAGGAGCAGAAGACAGGAGGTGAGGAAGATGAAGATGAGCAGAAGACAGGAGGTGAGGAAGATGATGATGAGCAGAAGACAGGAGGTGAAGAAGATGAAGATGAGTCGGACACGCTGGTTCTGGGGATTCCAAACCTTCAATATCCTCCATGTCAGTGGTTCCCAGCTCTAAATACGATCTATGTCAGTGGTTCCCAACTTTAAATACGATCTATGTCAGTGGTTCCCCACCTTTAATTTTAACCTTTGAACCACTGACACTGGTTATATCAAAGTTGGAAGGGCGGAGTCAGAACAGGGGGGTGTGGTTACCTGGCTGATGGTGGGCAGTTTGATGAGCAGCATCTGGAAGACGGGCGGCGGCAGAGTCTGCTGCAGCACCTGCAGCAGCTGCTGGGGTTGACCGCACACGGCGATGGCGTTGGTCAGGTGCTCCACGCCATTCTCGTAATCACCTGTGGAGACACAGACGGACATGGAGACACCTGTCCTGCACTTTGACGGCCGTCAGACGGACTTGTGATTACAGACATGCCGCATGTCTGGATGAATATTACTTCAAAACGGCTGTGTTCACACTGCAGGGAGAATGTAACCTATAAACATAAACATCACTACAACCGCTGTAAACATCACTACAACCGCTGTAAACATCACTACAACCGCTGTAAACATCACTACAACCGCTGTAAACATCACTACAACCGCTGTAAACATCACTACAACCACTGTAAACATCACTACAACCACTGTAAACATCACTACAACCGCTGTAAACATCACTACAACCGCTGTTAACATCACTACGACTGCTATAAACATCACTACAACCGCTGTAGACATCACTACAACCGCTGTAGACATCACTACAACCGCTGTAGACATCACTACAACCGCTGTTAACATCACTACGACTGCTATAAACATCACTACAACCGCTGTAGACATCACTACAACCGCTGTAAACATCACTACAACCACTAAAAACATCACTACAACCATTACAAACATCACTACAGCCACTGTAAACATCACTACAACCGCTGTAAACATCACTACAACCACTGTAAACATCACTACAACCATTACAAACATCACTACAACCACTGTAAACATCACTACAACCACTGTAAACATCACTACAACCATTACAAACATCACTACAACCACTGTAAATATCACTACAACCGCTGTAAACATCACTACAACCACTGTAAACATCACTACAACCATTACAAACATCACTACAACCATTACAAACATCACTACAGCCGCTGTAG